>PITA01010450.1:0-71973 GCA_004023965.1 Spilogale gracilis
GGGCTCTCGGGGCCTCAGTAGGTTCAGGTTCTTTACTGTATACAGTGGAAATCTGGCGAAAGATTTTGAGCAGAACTGCATCGTTGTTGGCTCTGGAGCTTAGGCTCTTCCAGCTCTCACCCCTGAGACTGAGACATGACACTGAGGCTTGGGTTTGGATCAGGCAAGCTCAGATGGCCAGTGGCATGGAGCCGTGAGCACGGGCTGCTGCAGCCCCCCTCCTGGATGGACACTGAGGGTTCTGTGTCACTCCCCAACCTGCAGGCACAGGCTGACTTTGTGACAGAGAAGAGAGGTGGCACAAACACGTGGAACTCATGAAAGAGAAGAGCGCCAAGTGTCCATCATTCCTCCTCTCGAATGGAGTAGGAGTGAGGCCCACACAGGACACTCAGGCTCTTGTCATTATGGTCCACCAAGAAGGTGCTTACAACACCTTCTTCTGGGAGTAGTGAGGAGAGTGCTATTTTATTTTCCAAATTCTGTCACCTGCATGTAGTATTCCCTCAGGTTTGGAGGATAATTTAGATGATTATCTGCTAAAAGGATCAGGTTCCTTGTGGCAGCTAATAGATGAAGCTGGAAAAACATGTGTTGTTTGATGGTTTACCAGGATGAATAGAAAAATCACTTGCTTTGTTTATTTTTTAAAAAAGTCCTCTAACGGTATATTTAGTTTGAAGGAAATGAATTCACACTATTTTCATTTGCCTTTGTCTTCTTGGTCTCATTTATCTATAATTGCTCAGACTCTATATATGGGGCTGATTTTAGCTCTTGCCTTGCCTTAAAAACCCACCATGCCTAGGGGCGCCTGGGTGGCTCAGTTGGTTAAGCAACTGCCTTCGGCTGAGGTCATGGTCCTGGAGACCCGGGATCGAGCCCCACATTGGGCTTCCTGCTCGGCGGGAAGCCTGCTTCTCCCTCTCTCACTCCCCCTGCTTGTGTTTCCTCTCTAGCTGTGTTTCTATCTGTCAAATAAATAAATAAAATATTTTAAAAACAAAACAAAAAAAAGCCCACCATGCCTAAAGAACAGGAAGGGTCAAATGTCAACCAGGAAAGGGAAATCTGTCTTGTATTAGCTCATAGACCCCTCAGCAAATTTTCTGGGGACCTGCTTGCAGTCTGGAAAATAGAAAAATGGAACTCTGAAGTCTGCTGTGCAAGTTTTTAGCCAAAAAATTCACTTTTCTTGTGTCCATTTTAGCATAAAAACTATTTCAAAAAGAAATTCTTATGCTATTTTGGCATCCCCTCCATCTACATACCTCCCAAAAGGATGCATCAAAGTTGGAGTCCAACAAAGGAAAGATGAAATTCAGTATTTGTTCCCACAGGAAAACATCATCAGATTAGAAGGACTGAATCATCTGAAGTTATAATGTCAGTGTAACTGACAGTATAAGGACTTGGTTTTCATTCTACCCCAGCACTCTCTGGTTTTACTTGCTTTCTGAGCATCTCAGAGCAAACTGGGAAGAAGCTGGAGAACATTCTCACTCTAGCTATTTTGATGTGAGAATTCCCCATCAATCATCATAGATAAGGAGCTTCTCTAGATACCATCTGGGACTTGGGGATGAAGGGGAAAGTAAATTATTAGATTTGCTTAAGGCATGTATGGCAGACCAGAGTTCTCAGGCCTGAGCTGTGAGACCTCAGCTGAAGAACGAGAGCAGAAAGAAATAGATGTTCAGGAGCTCAGAAGAGAAGTGTCTGTGGTAGAGAGAGCCAGTGTTAGAGAGTGATCTTCATGATCAGCGATAACAATAATTAAAGGGCTCTGGAATCCCAGTGGTCACCACTGCACTGTTTAATAGTAATTATTGGGTAATTACATATTATTATATGAGAGAGATATAATTATATAATTGTTATTATTAAGTATGATGTTGACCATTGTGGTTCCAACCCCTTCTTCATTTGTGGAGCCTCTTTTGGGATGGTAATTGAGATAATAGGGATAAAGTCGAGAAGAGGGAAAGTAACTGGGTGAGGGCATGTCTTGCTGGGATCAGCTGGAGCACGGGACAGGGAGACAGGACCTAAGGAATCAGCAACACCTGCAATGGAGTGGCTTGGTCGGCATCTCTGACTGACCTGTGAGGTCATAATACTCAAAGAATTTCTGGCCCAGAGAGTTCTGGTTTCATTGTTCTCCACTGTCTTTGCAGAGCATCTAATTGTGGTGTCACAGGGTAGGGCCCTGTCCTGGTCTTCAGGCTGTCAGGTGCCTGGGGCCAGCGGGGAGAATGGGACGTGGGCAGGGCGGATGGGGATGAAGCAGAAGTGGGTGAATTACTAAGGGCAGCTCTGGCCGGAGGGAGTTTCCGAGGCAGGATGCCCTGGGTTCTTTTATTGATCTCCCAGCTGACCCTCTGAGAGGAAGCCCTGTGTTTTAATTGCTCGAGCCTGGATCTGGATCCTGAAAGACTAGATGGAGTCAACCCTAAGTGCTAACTCCTTAACGCTGTGTGCGGCCTCGGCAGGTGACAAGGCCCTGGGGTCTCTTCCCTCCTGTGTCAAGTGGAGATAATGTTGTCCTCCCTGCAAAGCAGCTGGAGGGACTGAGACCCTAGGAGCTCAGCCTCTAGAGCATCCCTGGCCTATGAGGCAAATTGAGTCATAGCTGTGGCCAGACGTGCTAGTGGATATGTGCTGCCCCTAAAGGAACTTCGTCCCCAGCAATGGCTATTGGCCCTGCAGCACAAGAGCTGGTAAATGGCAGAGTGCAGGTCTTCTCATTTGGCTGCTCCTCTGGTTATGCTAAGAGACTCTGGGGACCCTTGCTGGCCCTTGTCCTGTGGGACGGCCTCCACGCGGCTCTGAGGAGACACGGCCTGCTGTTCTCTGTTGAGTGCACGCCCGGGCTTGTTTGCCTCTGTCACCAGCACAGCCCAGGAGCCGCAGGGAGGGAGTTGCCAAGTGGTGAGTGGGAAGCTTGCCACAGGCAGTCAGATCAGAAAGAGAATAGGGTCGGCTCTGTGAAGAGGCCACACAGATGGCAGAACACGGCTTGCCCCAGGGAGCTCCCTCTCTGGAGGAGTAGATGATTCCTGAGGGGAAGGGGACAATCATTTTCACAATGGACATAATTCCCAAATCATCCCACATATGACATAATTCCTTAGTTACGAGCGCATTTGCAAACTCTCAGTAGGAACACCAACCAAAGATGCACATGCTGCAGGTGAGGAGGACCCGACCCTTCGGAGCAGGAACGAGTCCCCTCTGTGGTTTGATTTTAACTCCATTCTTCCTAGAGGGAGTCAGCTGGAGAGAAAGCCATTCGAGAGAAGACTAAATGCAGAAAAATGAAGGAAACCAAGTTCATAAAATGAGTGTCACTCGGTCTATCACTTGCTATCCTTCCTGGGTGAGCCAGAGGAGGCTGGACTCCATTTTGCTGATCCGTGGCCTCCTGTTCCAATAACTGTGTTAGAGGCATGGCTCCAAGGGGCTTGGACCAAGACTTGGACAATTGCGTTCTGACATTGGCCTACAGTTAGGGTGACAATATACTTTGTTTTTCAAATGAGAACACTTTTGGGAGTGCAAGGAAGTCCTTTAATAATTATTGTGCAACTACATGTGGAAACAGGATTGTCCCAGAGCAAAATGATGCATTGTCCCCCACATCTCCCCATTGCATTGGTCTTGGGTAAGTCACTTAACCTTTTGGCCTCAGTTTTGTCAGTTTTATTTTATTTTATTTTATTTTATTTTTAAGATTTTATTTCTTTGACAGAGAGAAACACAGCGAGAGAAGAAACACAAGCAGAGGGAGTGAGAGAGGTAGAAGCAGGCTTCCCGCTGAGCAGGGATCCCAATGTGGGGCTTCATCTCAGGACCCTGGGATCATGACCTGAGCCAAAGGCAGATGCTTAATGACTGAGCCACCCAGGTGACCCTACTTTATTTTATTTTATTTTTATTGTTTTTTAAAAAGATTTTATTTATTTATTTGAGAGAGAGAGCATGAAAGAGGGCACAAACAGTGGGGAGGGGCAGGAGGAGGGGAGAAGCAGACTCCCTACTGAGAAGGGAGCCTAATGCAGGGCTCGATCCCAGGACCCCAGGATCATGACCTGAGCCTAAGGCAGACGCTTTACCAGCTGAGCCACCCAGGCACCCCAGTTTGGTCAACTTTAAAATGATAAAAAACACCTGTCCTGTCTGTTTCACAAGGATGTAAGGCTCAAGGAGATAATAAATGTAGAAAAGTGTTTTGAAAATAAGGAAATCAGTTCACAAATGTGTAGGTTGTTTCCAGATATCCAAAAAGGACTTCAAACATGGGTAAAATGGGTGGGGGGGTGGTCAAAAGGTTCAAATTTCCAGGTACAAAGTAAGAGTTCAGGGGCTGTTGTGTACAGGGCTCTTACGGTGTGACCATGGGTAACCGTATTCAGTCTGTTTGAAAGTTGTTGAGAGATCTTAGAAGTTCTCATCACAAGAGAAAAATTATAGCTATGTGTGGTGATGGATGGAGAACTAGATTTGTTGTGATCATTTCATAGTATTTACATATATTAAATCATTTTATTGTGCACCTAAAACTAATACAATGTTGTATGTCAATTATATTTCAGTAGAACCAGAAAAAATAAAAACATAAGAAAGGAATCTGCAAATAGTATTTTTAGTGATCTGTATTATTTTCTTCCAAATTAAATGAATTATTTTTAAAAAGCAGCCCTGGGGCACCTGGGTGGCTCAGTTGGTTAAGCAACTGCCTTCGGCTCAGGTCATGATCCTGGAGACCCGGGATCGAGCCCCACATGGGGCTCCCTGCTTGGCGGGAAGCCTGCTTCTCCCTCTCTCACTCCGTCTGCCTGTGTTCACTCTCTGGCTGTGTTTCTCTCTGTCAAATAAAAGATAAAATCTTAAAAAAAAAAAAAAAAAAAGGCATCCCTGAGAGTTAGCCCTCCTTAACAGTGCTGGACCCTGCAAACAAGCTCTAAGGGCTCCAATTCTGCATTACAAGTAAACTGCGTCACTGGTATTGTCCCGCCCTCACATGCCTGTGGAGTCAAGGCCATTGCTGGATTCATCTTTTGGTGCGAGCAAGAGTGATCCCCGCCCAATGGGAGAGGTTACACAACGTCTCCGTTCTCTTCTCTTGGTCAGGGAGTAAGAAGAAGAAATTTTCTTACCAGTGTTTTGAGACACTCCTAACCACAGTTACGAGAATGAGCATCAGAAAACTGAGGAGAGGCATCCAGTTTGAGGTTTCAGTGTGGTTTTTAAAACGTTTAGAAAATGACTAGATATCCCAGCTCGTCTGTCCCTGCTTATAACTATTTTGGTGGTCTCTAAGTGGTAATAATTGAAATATTATTGCTTTTGTGCCATATAATTTCCCCATAACACAATGCCTAAATATATTCCCCTCAGCTCCGTTGGCGGACGGTTGCTGCTAGTGTGCGTTATGGTGGTGTCTGCGATCACGTTGGATTGGAGGGGGTGCTCTCTGCAAGGATCCCTGGGCCACCGCACCGGATCAGCTCACTGCTGCGAACACTGATCTGGACTCAGAGACAGAAGCTGGGAATTTAAGGTCAAACTGGGGAAAAAAAAAAATATATATATATATATGTAAACACACATATACATATACACACACACACATATATATAAATATATAAGGTCAGACTTGTTATAATTACATGGTTAGAAGCATAGTGTGCTTGGAGCCAAATGTTGATTAATGTTAATTTTAGGGTAAACAGAGGGAGAGAAAGACAGGAAAAGCCAGTGGAGTCCAAAGCTAAAAATATTCTTGAGTTGAGGCTCAGCATCTATGTGAGTACAACCTGATAATTACTTCTGAACAGTGACTCCCTGTTGTTATATAATTAACCTCGAGGTTCATCTGGACAGCTAGAGCTTTTCTCCTGGAACACACCAATAGCTGTGATCCACAGACCACTGAACTAAATCCAGAAATGCCTGCACACCAAGTGACTCCACGCCGCTCATTTCAGAACAAGTGTCTTCTCTTTCTGGAAGACAGGAGGGGTATTGTTCATTAGACACTAAATCTGTCAGGAGGGTAAGAACCGTGTAGCATGGTAGATCTTTGTGTGGCTGAGGGTGATGTGATTTGGAAAGGAGACCCAGAAACTTTCAGCTTAGTTTAATGAAGGCCACTTGAAGAGCCTTCCCGTCCTAGAGCTCTTTTCTCTGTTTCACTTGGGAAAGCCTAGAAAAGAAAATGTTAACAGCCCTTCAGCATTCTGGCACTGATTACTACAAGCTGTATCCAAAATAAAGAGAAAGTGAGAGACCCAGGGAGACAGAAGAAGGATCTTTAAGTCTGTGAATGTGGAATGAAATTGAATACTTTAGAACTGGGTTGCAATGAAATGGTAGGGAGGTAGGGGGGAGGGAGGAGGGGAGAATACTGTGCCTGCTTCTCTTTTAGACACCCGCTGACACTTGGAGAGACCAAGATCAATTCCAGCCAATGGATTTAATTCATTTTCGAGAACAGAAATTGTTGGTGGCTTACCAACAGCTATTCTCCCTTTCATCCTTATTAACACAACCCTTGTTTTATTTGGATAATCCCCCCCCACCCCACCACCCCACCCCCGACCACAGCCAGGTGTTTCAGTAAATCAGCCACGGTCATCCCATGTCCCTTCCAGGTGCTGGTTTAGGCAAGAGCATGTGGTGCAGTTTTGCCCAGTGAGATGTGAAAGACTGTCTTGCTGGGGGATGAAAGCACCTGGAAAAGATTTTTTTTTTTTTTTTTTTTTTTTTTTGCCTATAAAATGAGACCACCAGCAAGAGGCAGGTACCTTCACTCCGGCTGGATGTAGGGGCTTACAGGTGGTGTTGGGGTTGCCATCTTGCTTCCATGAAAGAACTTGGCTTGAACCTCTGGAGGAAGGCAGAGCTGGAGGACAGGAGGAGCTTGCTCACAGATGAGGTCAGCGAGCCCACGAATTAACTGACCTTGAAGCTGCCCTGCGTTGGAACTTCTTACTGTGTGAATACCTCCCTGGTTGTTTATGGCAGTTCAGTCAGGGCTATCTTTGTCCTGGCAGATGAAAACATCCCAACTGATGCAGTGCTTTCTTAGGAGAGTTGCATATCTTTTATAACAAATCCATTTCTTTGCCCATATTAGGAGCCTCAAGTCCTTAGGAGCCGTCTTTGAACCCCACATTGGGCCATGCTCAAGATTAGTAATAGTGACTATGATAACAAACTCACTTGTTTAGGCTATAAATTTTCTGAAGTACTTTTACATTGATCTTTGTGAGGCAGGTAAGATGAATTTTATTATTATCTTTTTTTTCTAAGATGAGAAAACAAACACAAGGAGATAGAATGATTTACCTGACATATCTAATGACACAATTATGATTGAACTAGGATTACAAAAAAACAAAAACAAAAACCTAAGTCTGGCTGGGAGAAATATTTTGATAGTGAGAAAGAGTAAATGGAAAAGGATTAACAAGCATGGACTTTGGAGGTTGCCAAAACTGGGTTTCAATTCCCAGTGTACTTCTTGTGAATATTGTGGCCTTAGACAAGTGACTTAAATCTTTTTCTGATCTTTAGCTTCCTCATCCATGAAATTCTAATGATAAAGTCCAGATCGCCAGGACACTAGAAATTAATTTAAAAATGTATTCAGAGCATGTGGGTGGCTCAGTCTGTTGAGTGTCTGCCTTTGGCTCAGGTCATGGCCCCAAGGTCCTGGGATCTAGTCCTGCCTTGGGCTCCCTGCTCAGCGGGGAGTCTGCTTCTCCCTCTCTCTCTGCCCTTCTCCTCTGCTTGTTCTTGCTCTTTTTCTCTCACTCTCTCATGCTTTCTCTAATAAATGAATAAAATCTTAAAAAAAGAATTAAAATGTATTTAAAGTATACATTTACACTGAATCTAGTGCTTAGCACATGGCAGGTTTCCCTCTCCTAAGCATGGCTTACCTGTTACTGAAGAAATTATGGTCACTCCAACCTTGCTGCTTTTTAAAGATAAAATGAGCAATCCTGAGTCCCAAATAAGGCTAAGGATGAGATGGAAATAAATCTTTTCTAAAGTCCTTCAAAATACAAAGAGTCTATGGCAAGAAAGAAAGAGAAAAACATAAAACAGAGAATTCGAATTGGAAGTGTTTCTGGCCAGTGACTGAAAGTGAAGGATATAAAACAGGATGCCACATAAGGGAGACAGGGCTGGGAAGTTTATGTGGGAATGAAGAGGAAACCATAAAAACAGGCCAGGCAGGAACTGGCAATGTACAAGTATGGAAGAAAAAAAGCCGGGGGCCATAGTGGTACACATGCTAAACACAAAGCCAGTTGTGTTTTGCCCTTATTAGGAAAAAGGCTGTCGTAGCCTTGGGATTTGTAAACAAGCGTCGAGCATGAGGGAACTTTAAGCTGACCATCTCATCCTGGCCAGCCTCCGTCGAGCCTTGCTTAAGAGTTCTACATTCTCTCTGGCCTCACCTCTTAAGTAAGATGAAATGATCAAGAAAGGATTTAGAGAAAACCCAGAGAAGCAAATGAAAATGATTCAGTGTCTGGACGGCAGGATGGAAGGATCTCCAGTGCTCCAGTCTCTCTTGTAGAAAGGAAGGCGGGCAGGGAGCCCAATAATTCTGACGCCTGAAGGGATGTTGTGTGGAGGACAGGATCCTGACCCTTCCAGTCTTCCCTAACCTCTCTGCTTGGTCAGGTATCTGTACCTCTCAGGTGTCTAGGTCCCTGACTGCTAAGGATGTTGATGATGTCAGTTTTAAATGCCTTCTGGATTAGGCTGAACATTATAAAAAATCTCTGTGACACTAAATTTTAGAGAAACTGAAATATGAATAATAACATCTTCTTTTAGGACCTTTTCAGAGAATACAGTAGAAATGCAGTAAAGTTCATTTTATTCCATCTTAGTTAAGCCCTCAACGAAAGGAGGCCAAATAAAAGGAAAGCAGCATAAAACTCATGGAGGTAGGTAATTGGGTTCTGTGTCCCTGCTCTGCCACTTGCAGAGTCTATAAATTTGGGCAAGATATTAGCCTCTCTGAGACTCAGTTCCATTAACTATAAATTGGGGATAATAATGCTCACTTCTCAGGACTGTGGGGATTAAATGCAGTAATGCCTATCAGCATTTACACAGTGCTTATTAGAACATGGAAGAAGATGAAAAGGCACAGCTATTTGTGCTTAGGAAAAAGTCAATAAATATTAGCTACTATTATTGAGCAGGTAGAGAGTGTCAGTTTGTTCATTTCAGAGGTGCTTTAGAACTTGCTGCCTCTTGGCCCCTTCTGTTGATTCACTAGAGGGCCTCTGTTCTTGACTCCAGCGGCTGTGTTGGTCTCACTGCCCTGCCATGCCTAAACTCCCCTTCCAGTTGACCCTCCACTCCCTCCCACCTGCCTACCCATCTGTTGGGGGAGACCAGGTGGCTGCTCTTGTCCCACAGGCCTCAGCTCATCCTGATCACAGAGTGGAAGCACGCTTCTGACCTGCTGGCATGGCCTGCTTCCCTTTGCCCCTCCCCTTACTCTTCCTTAGAGGAATGTCAACTAAGAGACACAACAGGCCAGGATTCTGTTGGTGGTGATCTCCAAAGTGGGAAGGTCATTTGGATGTGGTGGCTGAGGCTTCCATTTCTGGACGGGCTGTGCGGGCCAAGGTCAGTGGGCCCTGCAGCTGGTCTGCAGAGACGTCAGCAGTCAGAGGTGAGAGACGATGCGGCCTCAGGGAAGCCTAGAGCGCTCTGCCGGCTGACCCCCCAGTTGGCCTGAGGCCTGGCCGCGCTGCTCGCAGATTTTCTGTAATAAACTCTCTTGTGATTTGAGCTGTTTAGGTCCTTGAAACCACATGACTCTCACCTGGCACACTGGCCCACAGTGTCCTCTGGGAGGCAGGAGAAGCCACTCAGTAAATGACGAGGGCTATGGCAGTGAATATCAGGGGATGCATGCGGATGTTCAGGAGCAGTCTCTTTAGATGCTAAATTCTGAGATCCCGTTGTGCCCTTCAGATTTTTATTCTGGCCCCGTCCCAGCCCTTGGTGGAGACGAGGATGCACATAGTCAGCTCCTGGTTTCCTGGGATAGCAGGGTATCTTCAGATCTGGTTTCTGCTGAAGTCCCCGACTCACCCTTCTGTCCTTTTCTTCTCTGTTTTATGTCTGGGGCTCAGAGCCTTGGGTACCTAACATCCATTATTCACCCCAACCCTAGGTCCTTCGGTTTAACAATTTTTGAATTAACCGTTCTAGTCAATTAGTCATTAATCTACTTTTCATTTTCAAAAATGTGGAATCGCATCTTTTTAGGAGAGTAAATCCTACTGTTAGCATAGGAGGCCGAGATCAAGTACATTCAGAACTACTACGGAAAGCCCCTCCCCCATATCATCCAAATGTAGATGGTGGTATGTGTGGTTTGCACACATAAATCTGCACAGTGATGCTCTTATATAAATGTGTAGTAACACATGCAATAATGTGGAGGGACTGCTAACAGGTTCATACTGAATGAATATCCTGCCTCCCCCTTCCCGGCCTCCATGTCTCCTTTTTGCTGAGCACCCACAGTTTACACAGAAGGTAGATGTGTGCATAGAGCTCTTTGCTGTTCTGAATGACGACGCTGCATTCCCAGCCTCGAGGGTTTCCAGTGGGGTCGAAGGCGCATGTCATCTCTGGTCTGTGCAGGGACGGTCCCAGCAGGCCCTCCCTCTTCCCACCCTTGTTTCACAGACAAGTCTGCAGCCCTGCAGGCAGATATACTCATCTGAGACCTAATCAGAAAACTAAAAGGGAACATGAGGAGCTGGGAAAGATGCTAAAATCGTCAATTATCCACCTGGGACTCCCACTCTTGGTTTCTGTGGCAAAGGCAGATTATGAAAAAGGGATGTGGGGGGAGGGTGGAGGGTGGAGGGCGCAGGGCTGTGGGCGGTGGAGGGGGGGATGTGAGTGGAAGGGCCATTTGGGGCTCTCAACCTGCAATCATTTTACCTGCTGCCTTGAGCTCTGAGAGGCGGGGTGTGAAACGGAGGCAGCTGGACCCTTGGGTTTTCACCATGCTCATGAGTGCCCTATCAGAAACTGGCAACCCCTCTGAAAACTTCAGAATGCCCTTCAGATATCAGTAATGACGTCCCCAGGAATGGGAACACTCATGTTTCCACGGAGTTCGGGATGTCAGACTCCTTATATGTGCCTTTAATTCCTGCGTTTGGCATGGCTGACTTTTTAAATAAAAATCACCTAGCATGGTTTACCATATGTCTGACAAACTGCTGTAAAATGAACTGCAGATCTGCACCATTCACTCTTGAGCAAATACATATGTTGTCACATCTCAGAGCTATTTATTTCTCCTTATTTTAAGTGTGCCCAGTGCCACCATCCAGATGTGCATCAAATGCACAAGAAAAAATGGAAAATAATTTGTCAATTATTTGAACATTTACATTTTATTGGTAACAGGGAACAGATAACAATGTTTTTGGATAAATAAAATTAAAAAAATACACCGTATTTTATAAAATATAATAAAAATATGTTGGATGATAAAATTACAAATGATAAAATGCAATAATATAATAAAAAATGCAGGAGTAAATAGGCCGAACATCGGCCTCCTAGGAGTTGGAACCTTGATTCTGGGGTCTGGAGATGCCATTCCAGTCTTGCTTGGGTTCTGTTGTGCCCTGCATCACTGGGTAAATGGTGAGTGACTCATTTTCCAGACCCTCCATGGAGACGAAGTCTACTGAGGTCATGCCACCTTGAAACAAGGATGATCAGAGGAGTGAGGGAAATAAGGGGTTCAGAGTAAGCCAGAGTGCAAAAGATGGTCTTACAGGTAGTTGTGTGGTTTCATGCCGGTTTTGAAGCCTGACAATAGGCCTGTTTAAATAAAAATCAGTGATTAGTTACTTGCCAGAGAACTGCAGAAAAGCTGAGGGCCCCATAGCCCTGAGCTTGTGGTCTGCGGGGGGCAGGTGGGCGTAGGGCCAGGGAGGGCTCTGCGGCTGGTGGAGGGAATGCGTCCCCCCCAAAGTGTACGTGAGCAGGAGGCTGGGACCCTATCCCACGCCGCCCCCCTCAAGCTGGTCTGGGCCCTGAAGTGTGTGTGGCCGGAATGGCCATGGCTGGCCTGGTCTCTTCGCAGCTTTTTAACATCCTGGCTTCCTGTGTGGCCTGGCAGTGTCCCTCGAGAGGCCAGGCTCTCCAGGTCCCCTGAGGCCATGCAGCCCTCTGGAACAAAGAAGAGGTCACCCCACGCTGCCAATGTCACACAATTAGACCGGCCCAGCGCCCCGGAGAACGGCTACCCTGCATTTGGTCCTGCTTGATCAGGCAACCTCTTTCCACGGAGAACGAGAAGGTGGACGCGCACCATCTGCTGAGCCTGGTCTGGTCCTCCAGCTCATCGGCTTTTATGCAACACATGCCAGGTTCTCCACGGGAATGAGGGAGCCTTCAAACCACTGAACTGCTTGTCAGCCCAACAATCAGCTCAGCTCCCTCTTTTCATCCAGCTCGCGCCCTTCCCTGCTGCAGGAAGTTGGGATGAGAAGGAAACCTTAAAGATCAGTGAATCCCATGCTCTTGTTTCAGAGATCAGCCGTCAGCCGGACCAATGACTTACCCACAGACAGTGTGCAAGCCGACCTCTCCCTGGCTTCTGTCCAGGAGGGCTTGGGGGTGGCAGACAGTGGTAAAAACCTTCGATTCTTGGGTCGTGGCTCCGGAGCCTGGTGCTAGGTGCTCCCCGCTCCCACGTCTGCAGAGCTGAAGCCCTGTGTATTCCTCCCCGAAGGCCATGCCCAATCTCTGCCGAGCTGTCTCCTTCCTTCAGTAGATCACCCCTGTCCTCTGGGGACATGGGGGCCTGTGTATCAGTTTTCCAGGGCTTCTGGCAAAAGAAAGTGCCACAGACTGGGTGCTTAAGCAATGGAAATGTATTTTCTCACAGTTCTGGAGGCCAGAAGTGCAAGATCAAGGCGCTGGCAGATTTGCTTTCTTCCGAAGCCCCTCCTCTCCGCTTGCAGATGACTGTCTTCTCCCCAGGTCCTCACATGGCCTTCCTAGTGAGCCCATCTCTTCTTGTAAGGACACAAATCAGACCACATAGGACCCACTGGAAAGGCTCCATTTTAACCCAATCACCACTTCAAAGTTCCCTTCTCCAAATGTAGTCACATTCTGGGGTCCTGAGACTAGGGCTCCAACGTGGGAATTTTGACACAGACACAGTTCAGCCCATTACATCCCACTTCCACCTTCTGAAGCCCACTCCCACATGCCCCCAAAGATACTGGGCTCCCAAACAGGAGGCTGGCGACGCTGGAAACATGGAGAAGGAGCCATGCCCCTTGCCTGCATCTCTAGCGAGCCTGGGCAGCAGCCCCCCTGCAGCAGGAAATCCCCCCACCCCCCACTCCCCGAGCTTCCTTTCTGTCTCCTCTGGAAGGAAGCTCTCATCAGGGAGAGGGCTCATCTCACCATTCCCGGCCAGGCAGACCGAATGCCCCAAACCCCCACAGCCGCTCCCCTCCTCCTGCGGTAGACACACAGGAGCGTGAATGTTAAAATTCTTCTTCATCTCGGTGACCCCTAGCAGTTTGGCAAAGCTGCTCTTTGCGGTGGCTCCCATGCGCCCCCCCCCCCCGGACGCAGCGGCTCACCTTGTAACAGCAGTAAGTGCCAATTATTGAGACCCTGGCATGTGCCTGGTCAGCTAAATGCTAAGAACATAATGTGAATATTTAATAGAGTCCCACAGCAATCTGATGAGGTCACTCTCTTTCCTCTCATGTGACAGAAGGGAGAGTGAGGTTCTAGGAAGTGAAGGGAACAGAGCTTGGAGACAGAGGAGGCCAAACTTGAACCCAGGTCTATGTCACTTCCTGAACTTGACATTACACTGCCTCCCTAGCTCACCTGATCCGCCTCTCTCTTAAAATCCTGTGCACTCAATGGAACTTTCCTTCTCTTTCCACCTGGACTAGTTCTCAGATGCCAACCTCAGTATCACTCTTTTTGTCTTGTCTCCTGAAGACGGAGCTCAGCACCGTCTCAATGAAAGAGGGTTGCCTTGGAGTCAGGGCTGGGTTCACATGCTGCCCACAGCATTTACTAGCCATGGAACCCTTGGGAAGTTACTTAACTTGAGTAACCTGCAGTTTCCTTATTTGTAAAAGGAGACAACTCTTTACTCCGCAGGGATGAGATGACATAAGACATGCCAAGCCACTTGCACTTTACGTGGCTTGCAATAGGCACTTAGAAAAGGTAGTTCTGGACTAAAGGAAACCCAAGGAACACACAGTTGAGTGTATTTGGGATCCTTGATTGTATCTTGGAACAGAAATAGAAATAAATAAAATTGTATTATATTAAATTAGTAATCTATATTAATGTGTGTAAGTGTACATACACATATACAAAGTCCATATGCAAGTTCCTCCAATTGTGTGTCTCTATGCACCATGCATACGTCTATATACACATCAATACAATGCACATACACAATATATAGTACATGTATACACAAGGAGGTATTTGTGACGTATTAGGTATCAATGTGACATGAATTATATGTAAATTTGTGTACATATGGTTGTGTATATATACAGACACACATATTATTGGGACAACTGGCAGAATTTGAGTGTGGATTTTATATTAGCTCAGGAATGGTATTAGCATCACATGTCCTGAGCATGGTCATGATACTATGGCTCTGTAGGAGAATGCCCTTGTTCCTAGGACACACATGTGGAAGAATTTAGGGATGAAATATCTCAACATCTGCCACAAACTCTCAAATGGTTCATCAAACAGATGAACATACGGACTTGTGCTGTCGTGAACATGTGTACGTGCGCACAGGGCGATGTGACGAAATGAATATTTGGGGTGGTATTATTGCAACTTTGCTGCAGGTCTGACATTTTCAAAATAAGAAATCGTGGGGCGAGGAGCTGCTTGCAAAGTGTGAGATACAAGCCCGTGAAACAGCACGGTGGGACATGGGAGTTCGTTTTGGTCTTCCTTCTGTGTTCTGTCATGGCCAGAGGACCACCCCTGTGCAGGCCATGGAAAACTGCCTCTCTTAGCATGGGGGGCCATCTCCCCTGGCTTCCCAGAGGGCTTGCCACCACCTGGACCCCAATGCTGAGCTCGTCTGCCCTCCCCGTTTTGTCCCTGCCTAGCAATTTAGAGATTTGCAGAAGTCCACATTTAGGATTGCTAGATTTAGAAAATAAAAATACAAAATGTCCAGTTAAATTAGAATGCAAATAATGAATATATATATGTATGTTTGTTTGTTTTTTTTTTTTTTTTTTTAGTTTAGGAATGTGTCAGATATTGCATGGAACAAACTTGTACTCAAAAAAAAGTATTTTTTGTTAGTCTGATTTCAAAGTGAACTCGGCATTGTGTATTTTGTCTAGCAGCCCTATTCCTACCCCATCCCCATCTCACCTGCACTCCTACACCCAGAGGTAATGGTCATCTCTGAAGAATGGAGTTTGTTTTTGTTTCTAAGACTGGAGTCTTAAGAAGAGAGCAGAAAGGATTCTCAGTCCCCCAGCAAGGTCTGCAAACGGCTGCCATGACCCTGGGTGCTCTGTGCCAGGACTTACAAGAAAGCACCTAAGGAGGCAGACGGCGGTGCACTGCAGAGGGGAGAGAGAAAAGCCGCAGAGGTCGTTCAGGACAGCCGAGTGGAGTCTTGCCCCAGCCATGCCTGCACAGATGAGCCTGTGTGTGGTTGCCTTCCTCCTATCTCCCTGCCTCCTTATTGCCCTGCTCCTCACTGCCCCCACTCCTCAGCCTCTCACACAGCGCAGGGTCTGCAAAAAGGGCATGAGGAGCCGCTGGCTTGGGTTTGAATCCTGACCTTACCACTTACTGGCTGGGTGCATCTGGGGGATAAATTATCTCTACTATCTTTATTTCCTCATCTGTAAGATACAGGTAACAAGAAAGCCTCCCTGCCAGCCTGGTTGTAAGGGTTAACTGAGCTAGAATTTGCAAAGCACTCAGCCACTGCCCAGATCCGAGTAAGCCCCGTGTCGGTGTTTGTTAAATAAATAATCCTCCTGCGGAGGAAGGTGAGGGTCCCTGTGGGGTAAACCCAGAGGCTGGAGATCCTGTAGGGGCTGTACCAGGGTCTGTTTGATGGCACAGGCAGGGCGCTTCGTCCTCGAGCTTCGCTTCTCACTGGGACCTTCGGGTCTGATGTCAGGAAGGTGCCACGGAGGTAACGTTGGGGTGGGAGTGCTCCAGCCAGCCAGTGCCAGATGGGAAGTGGGTCAGTGTGTACTTGGCTACAGAAAGCCTCAGGAGCGATCCCATCACTGAGATCTTTAATTCATTTATTCTTTGCTGCCTTTTTCTTTCCAGGCAATGCCTCCCTCCCCTTCCCGTCGTTTCCAGTTTTGATTCATGGCTCCCCGTCCACTAGTTTGGTATCTACCCCTTCCCTTCGTTCTTGGTTTCAAAATGAAAAAACCAAAAGTGACTCACGTGGTGTCCAGCGATGTTGAGGGTCATGGTTGGGGTAGTTCAGGTGGTGTCCCTGGCTAGCCCCTCGGGGAGATACTAGGGATGGCAACTTGAGTGGGGCAGGGGCAGGCCTAAGCCTTGTGTCCTTGAGTGGATGGACGGCATTCTTGGTGCCGGGGAAGCGGTGCCACAGTGATTCAGGCTAACGGTCTCCTGGAGAGAATGATGCTTCAAATGGCAAAGTCAGTTTCTTCCAGTACAATGAGAAATGTGACTGCCATGTGACCAGTGGGCCATCGCCCTCCTTGTAGGCAAACGTACGAAAAGGAGCCTCCAGACCATTCCAGCTCCCAGCCATGGTGGCAGCCGGACATCCTAGTCTTCCCAGCTGATGTCCCACACACCATGGGGCAAAGACAAGTGTCCCTGCTGTGCTTGGCCCAAATTCTCGACCCACAGAATCCATGAGAGTGATGATGTAGGTGTTGTTTTAGGCTATTTAGTTGGGGGTTAGTTTATTTTTTATGGGTTAGTTTATTATGCAGCAAGAATGACCAGGACACTGTTTCCAGTTGGCTGGCACATGTTTTTTTTTCCTCCCTTTGTTAATCTCCTTCTTCTATGCTTCCATTGCGGATCAAGCCTTCTTATTACTGACGTATATGTCACTTTTTCTAAAATACTCTTAAGGTAAAAATAGAAATCCAAGATGGAAGTCACCCAAACAAAACTTTTTATTTACTTGCCCAGACTTGCCATTTAGACACATGTGTGCTTTGTACTTGCTTACTGTGCGATAGGATGTAAAGAGTCAACATTCCCTCTTTTGATGGCCTTTAACAAAACTGTCCTTTCCGTACAGACCAGCCCAGATTCATATTAAGAAAAAAAATTATTCAATGACACTTGTTAAAACTTTTTTGAAGTGGTGGTTTCATGGAGATGGGTGTGGGAACCATAGAAATGGCACTGGGGGAGAGTGATTGAACTCAACTCCCGAATACAGCGGGCCAGTGGGAATTTATAGCCAAAGTTCAAGGTGGGTGTCAGTGGATGAAAAATTTCTAAGAGGGAGCATCAGGGGTCAGGGCAGTTCTGACTAAGCTGATCTAACAGGTTTCTTGCTGAAGGCAGGTCTGTGACCAGACATTAGCTGCGCGGAGTGGGGAGGGGGTGGCTGAGGAACTCAATTTTGAGATACTGAGATCACACGATGTTACAGTGATCACATATCGAGTGTAGAAGGTTCTGGTTGAAGTTACTTATCAGGATTCTTGCTGAAACTGAAAAATGCACAGAGGAACATGGAAGTACAAAAGTCAGGCCTAGCTGAAAAATTACTCAGAGGAGCCTGAGTAGAGAGAGTTTGGTCAAGGAGAAAATGTCACTCATAAACTTTTTTTTTTTTAATATACTAGCGTTACAATCAAATCTCTCTCTCCCGAGATATATTTTCCCTTTATGATTGATGTTGAATATCATTGATACTGATCTATATATTACCTCATTTCCAAGTTACTGTTGGTGGTGGTGGGTACCTATGTTTACTTTCTACCAGTACCAATTTTCTCGTACTTCTTTATCTTTCCTTTTATTATGACATTTTTCCCAGGACAGGTTTGTCAATCGTGTGACTAGGGCCTGGGGATTAGCAAAATCCCAAAGAACTGGGTAACTTGAGATGTGGACTGAGCCCAATTAAAGGTTCATAAATTTGAAGAGTCTGGAAGACTAGAGTCCCCCACTATGAACATTCCTGCTTCTGGAGTGTTCATTTAGCTCCAATCCATTCTATTCCCCAAATCAGATTTTAATCTGTGCTTAGGTCCTTAGGTTTACTGATTCCCTTGTCTCTTGCCAACTCTCACTGAGGTCTTCTGTCTCTGTTTCTACCTCTTTTCCCCTACCATTAGAGACTTTCCCCCAAGCACAGAGGGAAGGACAGTCCATGTGAGTGCTGCAAAGATAACCTTTCAGAGTTTTTCATTTCTTTCTTTTTTTTCCTTTTCTTTTTCTTTCTTTCTTTTTTTTTTTTTTTACTGAGAGGGCATCTTTATATTTGTTGCAAATAGTCCGGGAGACCTGAGGCTAGAATTAGAATGAAGCCAGTGAGGCAGGGTCCTATAAGTGCAGGGTTGGATCTATCTAAAATGTTGATAATCTGTTTATCATGGAGTTTTAAAACGCATGGATTTGATTTTTTTAAAAACATTGCTAAAAAAGACTTTTGTCTTGATTGCTGAGTTTTGGGGCATCCCTTAAATTTTGCACCCCAGGCAGGTGTCTTCCTCACCCTCCCCTGAAATAGGCCCATTTCCTCGTGAGCACATTCTCCTTCCAACTCTTGTTTAGGGAGAGGAGGCGCAGGCACATGGCATCGTTCTTGTACCAGCCCTGCCCACCCTTGCTAAGCCACTGCTTTTTCTCTCCTGCCCTCCTGCTCCTCTGCGTCATCACCTTTCTCTCATCCTTGTGAAGGCCCACCCCATGAGAACACTGAAATATCTGGCTGATGTCTGCACCTGAACAGGAGATAAAGGCCTGAAGCAACCAACTGGACAAAAATCCAGCACACATGACTCTCAGGATGGATGTAGGTAAGTGAAATTAT
Source organism: Spilogale gracilis (assembly GCA_004023965.1). Lineage (NCBI taxonomy): Eukaryota > Metazoa > Chordata > Mammalia > Carnivora > Mephitidae > Spilogale > Spilogale gracilis. Next base: position 19,124 of record PITA01010450.1, read on the forward strand.
GTTTTGTTCTTTCCATGAATTATCAGAGCAATCATTTCAACGGTCCTATTTGTGCTGGGGTCCAGGCGTGGCACTCCACTATGACTTGCATCGGAGGATGGCATTGGATACCTCAGAATGGTCAGGTAAAGGACAAAAATTATTTTTTTAAAAACAGTAATGTGCCCCACTCATCCCCTTCCTGAACCTCCTTCATTCCTTTGTGTAGGGGTGAGGGTCTGAATTTTAAGGGTGTTGGAGTGGATGGTCCCTTGGAAGGGATGAAGTTTTCTGCTTTCCCACTCGTTTTTTAAAATAAAAGCTAAAATTTTTTAATTTTTTAATTTTTTGAAGATTTTATTTATTTGACAGAGAGAGACACAGCTAAAGAGGGAACATAAGCAGAGGGAGTGGGAGAGGGAGAAGCAGGGTTCCCGCTGAGCAGGGAGCCCGGTGTGAGGCGCCATTCCCCCAGGATCATGACCTGAGCTGAAGGCAGACACTTAATGACTGAGCCACCCAGGCGCCCCTTGAGCTGAAATATTTTTTAACATGATACAATGTTCTTTCACCTTATCAGTTGTATCAAAGCAGCAATGTCAAAAATGATGCCCTCCACCTTGCTGATTGTACACTCTCCGTCTATACTTATGATGGTTCATGTGACCTGAAATTTAAATTTAACAAAACTTCAAAAGCAAAGCTAACAAAATGGCAGATCTCTCTGACATTATGGTATATGCATATATATGTGCCCTTCCCTTCCTCCCTCCCTCCCATCTTCCCCCACTTCCCTCTTTCTGCTCCCATTTCAGTTTTTTTTTTTTAATTTTTTTTAAAGATTTTATTTATTTGACAGAGAGAAACACAGCCAGAGAGGGAACACAAGGAGGGGGACTGAGAGCGGAGAAGCAGGCTTCCTGCCGAGCAGGGAGCCCGATGTGGGACTTGATCCTGGGACTCCGGGATCATGACCTGAGCCGAAGGCAGTCGCTTAACCAACTGAGCCACCCAGGCGCCCCATCCCATTTCAGTTTTAAATATTGAAAGTCATTTGGGTTTGGCTTGTTAGCCATTTACAGCAATGTATTATGCCCATCCTAATAAGCCAGATATAGTTTGTATACATTTTAAATACTGATAAATTTGTTTTAACTGTGATAATCTAAAGGTTTTGGGGGCGCAGATTAGGCATAAAGAATACCTCTTCTAGATGTTTCTAGGCACTGAACAGTGCTGTCTTGTACTGCACAGGGAGAAAACATGTTTGGATAGATTGCCATACAGGATGGGGCACATCACAATATCCAAGTCCCTTTTTCTGGAGTGTGTTTTGACTGAAGCTTAATTCACCTTCTAAAGGAATTTAAAATAGATTCTGTACCTATAACATATATTTGGCAACACTTGGAATTTTAATGTGACTCCGTGCAATGGAGAGACAGCTGAACCCGGAGACATATTAATGTCACCAATAGCATGTTTTATTTATAGAATTTACCCTCTCCCCAGTTCTCAGTTAGGAGCCCATACACAGTAATTAAGCCGTTATAATAACACAATAGGATATAGCATAATAGAACTCTCCTGCTGTCGAGGCGCACAGAGCAGGAAATCAGGATAACACAAAGGATCACAAGGCATCCCATTTAGTCCTGCTGTGGAAATGCCACATACCCTCCAAAGGATAAGTAGGGGGAAAAGTTATTTCCATGGACAACTGGAGATTGAGTCTTCATTTCCAGAAAGCAGCAAAGTCACCAGCAAACTGATCAATCAACCAGCCCATCAGTCAGGTAGGAGCAACTGCCCATAGCATAGTGAGTAAGTAAGGTACAGTATTTGTACTCAAGAGGTTTATAGTTACTGAGGAAGTAAGGTTTAAGACAAAAATATGGTGTGACAGTAGTTCAAGAGATATCACAAGAAGGATATGATTAAACAAATAATATAGAAAGCACGTTATATAAATTCAAAGGAAGACCAGGTTGTTATGCCCCAAACACGCTGGGGAAGACTTTACTCAAGAAGGAAGGACTTGAAATGGGTCTAAAAGAATGTTGGAAATTTGCATAGCAAAGAAGGAAAAAGAAAATTATTATAAAAATATATATATTAGGAAGCCAGACATTCAAGAAAATATTCACATGCAAAAATTTGGTGCAATAGTTCATAAAATAAAATATCAGACAATTAAATCAGGGATATATTGTCTTTCTCTTAATATTGAGCAATGGTAAAATGATAATATGTAGTAAAAATATAGATACAAGATGTATATACAATATGATCCAGTCCATAAAAGAAATTCATATGTAGCAGAGAAAAGCTACTGGAAGGAAATATGTCAAATGTTATATTTTTTAATGGGAGATAGGAATATGGGTGATTTTTATTTTTAATTTGAACTTTTCTATGTCTTCCAAATCCTAATCTAACCAATAAAATCTCCACAATGAAGCACAAACAAAGGGAGACCCCCCCAAAAAATCTCAAAATGTATTTTTAATTGCCTCCATGTATAAATCTTACATTCTACCATTCGTTCATCCATAGACTAATGGGTAGAGTGTGTTAAAATGATTTTGCTAGTCTATATGTATGGGCTGAACTTTTATCCACAAATTTATGTGTTGAAGCCCTACTCTGCAATGTGACTCTATGTGGAGATGAGGCTTTAAATGAGGTAATTAGGGTCGAATGAGGTTCTCAGGGTAGGATCCTAATCCAAAAGGACTGGTGTCCTTATACGAAGACGAGGAGACACTAGGAATGTACACGCACAAAGAAAAGCAATGTGAAGACACAGGGAGGAGGTACCTATTTTCAAATCAAGAAGAGGGACCTCAGAAAAAACCAAACCTACAACACCTTGATCTTGGACTACCAGGCTCCAGAACTGTTAGAAAGTAAGCTTCTGTTGTTTGGATAACTCAGTCTCTGGCATTTTGTTATGCCAGCCCTAGAAATTATCTTTATGTAACTCTGATGATGTGGACAATATAATTTATTTGTCCACTAATGTTTTTATTAGACAATTAACCTTAAAATTACTCATGATATTTGCCCACAAGAGTGAAACTTCCATACCAGTTATGTTATTATACCATATTACTCTTGGTAATTTTTACTGAGCACAACCAGAACATTGGCCATTGGCCAACACCTGAAGAAACTACAGATTGTTTAAGACATAGAGGATAGTCTGTGCAGTGCCAGTGAAAAATACAAAGTAGTATCCATGGGCACTGTGGGTCACCTAAAGAGGCAATCCAAGTACGAGACCCCATTTCTTCTTTTCTTATGTATGTGACTCCTTCCAGATTAAACTAGTCCCTCAACTCTGGGTGTGCTCCTCTATCAGTCCTCTCTGGGATAGGGAATACAGAATATTTATATTACATGATTAACAAGCTTTAAAAAAAGTCATTGCATAATGGTAAGAATTCTGTAAAGACTGCCTCTTCACCCAAGGACTGCACCCCTCCTGGGGACACAGCCTCCATCCTATCCCTGGCAAATAACTGGAGGCAGAAAAAGGTCTGACCTTGTCCCAACTGGGGACAATTCTGAAAGTCCAGTCTAGCTTCAGAATTCACCATGCAGTCAGCTGAGACTTTTGCTGAGTCCACAGTCATATTACCCTCCAGTCAATCCTACTTTCTTCCTTCCTGACAGGTACGAACCCAGAGAACACACCCTAATTTCCTGTTGGCTAATCCGTGTTGCAGAGACTCTAGGGCAGTGACCTATAGCATTTCTCAGTTTATCTGCACCATCTCTTCCTGCCCCAAACTCAGATTGCTTATCTATGGAATCTCAAGACAATCACCTGCACATCACGGATCATGAAACACCCAGGGAAGCATCTATAATGCACTCGGGTGGTGGGTCTCGTCTTCGGGTGAGGAGGAAAATTTATTTTATTTCTGATTTGAATTCGTAGTGAAACTGTTGTTGATTACTCGGGTTAAGTCATGAAAGTTGTTCAGCTCCATCTGCCTTTTCCAGCAGGTAGTTTTTGTCCTTCCTTTGGAATTTGATAGGGGGAGTCTAGGCCTCCCTTGGCCCTAAGCAATCTATCTATATTAGAATCTTAGAATATTAAATGTGAGAGCTGGAAAGCACTTTAGAAAAATTATCTAACTCTAGAATGGTCAACAAGTTTTAATACATGTTTTGACTTGGATTAATTAGTTGTGGCTGTTGGAGAGCTGCCTTGACGATTCTGAGGATGGCCCGGGCTGACTTGCCAAGAGTGCTGTGGTTGGTTATGGATTTTGGGGGTGGATGTGGGATGGGGACTGGTGGCAAGCACTACACTGACATCCTTGATAGTCCTACTCTCTTTTTTCACTGGAGATGAAACTGACCCAAGGTCAGACTCTGCAAGGTTGTATGGCTCGTTATAGGAATTTGAATCATAGCCGATACGTCTCAATCTTACATCCCATGGTTGCTGTATTTAGCCTCCCTGGCTAAACCTCCTCTGTTCCAGGCCCTGGTCTGCTTGAGCACATGAGTCTTGGGCCAGATCCCAGTCCCCCTTTCCTTCTTGGCTGTCTTCTGTTGCCATATGTGAGCATGATTATTTGGGCCAAATTCCTATGAGTAGTTTCTGTTTCTTCTATGTCTCTCATAGTTAAGCCCAACAAAGTTCTAGCACTTCAGGATGGGTAAACTTGATAACAGATTAATTCTCTGCCACTGATCTGCCTCCCCTCTCATCCATTCATTTATTCATGAAAACATGTTTTAGGCACTTGCCATTGGAAATATTAAAACTCCTACCAAAAAGCCCACAAACACTTTGGAGAAGTGATATAAATGTGTAATAAAGCCCATTCTGCCTTATAGTGGGCATTTCTCTCTTTTTCCTGCCACTGCTAACAGCATCCTGTTCTTCACTAGGGAAATTACTCTTCCTCCCACATGGTTGTATTAGAGCTGTCCATCACACCAGCTCATGCACTGGCTACATAGGTGGATATATGACCAAAATCTGGCTGTGAGAATTAAATAATGCTGCTCCCCTTTTCTAAAAGATGGTGAAGCTCTATTCTCAGAACCTGGGAATACGTTTTACAGACTCATTGCTACTTACATACGAGTCTGCTCTTTAATACACATTGCCGTTACATGGCAAGACGCATTTTACAGATGGAATTAGGGTTGTGGGCTCTAAGATGTTGAGTTTATCTGGGATTATCTAGGTGGGTCCAAAGTAATCACATGGGCCCTTCCAAGTGGCCTCTAGAAGCTGAGGATGGCCCACAGATGAGGAAAGAAAAAGGAAACAGGGACTGCAGACAGATAAACATGGGGAATACATTCTAGCAAGAAACTAAATAAGCAAGAGGATAGATTCTCCCCTAGGGCCTACAGAAAGGAACGAATCCTTCCAACACCTGGATTTTTGTCTGAGGGTACCTCTGCTGGACTTCTGAGCCCCAGAGCCATAAGTTAATAAATGTGACCTTTTTTTAAGCCAGCTGGTGTGGCAACAGAAAATGAAAACACTGGTCAAATCTCCTGGCCACAGTGAATGGCCCAGAGATAGACACATAATTCAAGCTGAGCCTATCAGAGTCCTTCTTCCAAGATGCCAAAAAGCCTTTTCTCTTGATGGAAGCTATAAACATGCATGGCCCCTGGCAAGTGGAGAGGCTGATAAAAACTGGGCCAACATGCGGCAAGGGTTGTGATGGGAGTCAGAGCAGGTCCTGACAGGGCTCTTCTCCAGCTGGGCTTGAGGCCATCTCCACCCTTGCCCTTCCTGGTCACATAAGCCAATTAACTCCTTTTGTTCAAATTTGTTTCAGCTGGATTTCTGCTACTTGTTGTTGAAAGACTTCTGATTAATTTGTGCCCCTCAAATTTCAGCCCCTGGTCTTCCATACTTAAAGTCCCTTCTCTGGTTAACACATCTTCTCTAAAAAGAACCCAATGAATGCATATATCCCCGGTGAGACTTGGCACATTAATAGAAATGATTTTATCAGATAACCCAGCTTGCATTGAGTGATGACAGAGTCCAGAGGAAATAGTACACACAATTAGGGGTTTTGAGAGAAGAGGGGACTGGGAAAGATCTGCATCATGGGTGAAACAGACGAGGGAGGTGTGGGAGAGGGTGTGGGTTCGAGTGAATGAGTGAATGTGGGTGGAGGTAAACAGTATCAATGGTAAACACAGAAGTGGCGTTCAGGAAGAGATTCCCTTCTGGAATCTGCTTGGTGCTCTCCAGTTATCCCAGATTTTCAATCATCCTCAGCTCTCATGACAGTCTGGTAATCTATTCCCATCACAGTTCCTGTTAGCAGCCAGGCTAGCAGTGGACCCCCCTCCCCTGCTCCAGAGGAAGGAGGACACCTGTTCCTGAGCACGTACCTTAGGCTGCTGGTAGTTCCCTACATCAAGTGTCTCTGGACCCCTGGGGTTAACCTGCCAGAGCAGTCTGCCCCAAGGACCACCGGGGTGGCTACTGAAGTCCTGAGTGCCCATAGCTTTCTGGAACATCACAAGGTAGAAAGGCATCCTTCCATAGAAAAGCAACACAAAACAATCCCCCGTGCCGTTTGCTTATTGTTGGAGTTTGAAATTCTGCCAAGTGTTCATACTTCTTAGTTGTAAGCAGTTTAGTTTGAAACAATAGTGAAAACAGCCCTCTTGGCCTCTACCTAAACTTGATCAGAGAAAAAAATCAGCTTCAGAAGTTGAACTTGAATGGTCTCCTTACCTTATTTGCCCTGACCCTGAGTTGCACTGCGCTAACAAGGAATCTAGAACATGGGGCATGGAAATGGTGTGTTTATGAGATGAGGCTCAGGCTTACACATTCTTTGAGTCAGAGCCTCTGGAGTTGTGGTGATTTAGTAGGGATGTGGGAGGAAAGCTTCTGCCAACTTGAGAACCCTCTTAGGTTCAGTGTTTAAGAAACTTTGAAAACTCCAATCTTTCAGCTTTGGGAGTTTATTTTCTCTTGGAAAATGTCTGGATCCTTTTTCTCTGTAAGAAGGGAAGGAAAAAGCTAAGAGTGAAGATGACAGGTTTACTTGGCCATGAAAGCACTGTTGGACAACTCATTTTGCCTGAGTTAAGTGTCAAAAAATCTGCAATTTACAAAAGAACTTTTCCTGAAATTACACACGGGGTGGATAATTGAGAGCAAACTGCCGGGGTTGTCCGGCGGAGCAGCACTGCCCTTTCTGGGAACTTGGGTCCCTCCCAGTCTTGAGCCCCTGGGGCAAGTTGTTTATTTCCAGCACGGGGGTCTGAGCCCCACCTGCTGAAGTCCCCAGCCCTTGGCCTTGCCCAAATGCCCTCATGTTCTGAGAAGCTCTGAGGCCAGTTTCCACTTTGTTTCTAAGATCTGCAAGTATTTGGCTTTGGAGTGCCACCTGATGATTTTTTATGCGAATCTCTGGAAAATTTGTAAAGAATTAGAGTCTTATACGGCCTGGAAGGGAAGGATGGTGTATCCTCTCCATTGAGCAGCAAATGATAAACAGCTTCTGTGTCTGCAGTGGGCTGCCTGTCACCAATGCCGTCAGAATCTAGGAGCGGACATTCTGGGCTTTTCTATTTCTGTCTCTATGGTTCTGACCCATGACTCTCTCATCTCCCTATCTTTTGGCTGGTTTGGCACAGCAGGGCTATCAGACAGGTCCTGTCCGAAAGCCCAGGACAGGCCATGAAGTTTTAGGTCAGTGCAGTAAACGGCTTCTTTCAAAAAGCCTGTACATAATGTGACTTTCTCAATTAATGTACTGCATAGAGGGTTTTCTTAACTCTTAGAGTGTGTGTGTGTGTGTGTGTGTGTGTGCACGCGTGCATGTGTGTTAGGAATTTGTATCATTGCCAACTGACATTAATAGTATTACTTATCATTCAGGAAGCACCAAATTCCATCTTAAAAACCTGAGAGTAAATTATAACTCGTTACGTAAAGAAAGAGAGAATCTGGAAGGAGTCAGGGAGCATAGGGAGTGAGGCCTCTCTAGAAATATCGGCTTAATCTTTGCAAGTTTTGGCCTCCAGGTACACCAGTATTCCAAACCTCTCAGTACAGAAAGGAGACTGAGGCCCCAGGACGGGGCACCAAACTTTCCTACGTGGGGCCCAGGGGGGTGAGCCAGCTTCCCTGTCCTGATGCCACACAGTCCCTTGCTGTAGGGAGCAAGAAATGAGCACACCGGGCGCCCGTAGGAAGGGCTAGCTTCATGTTCATGGTGTTCATATGATCTATGTGCAGACCAAGGGTAGTTCCTTTCCTCTGATATCAGTCTGTGAAGAGGCAAAAGCTCCCCAGTGAACAACCTTTCCCCTGGCCTCTCCTGACTGAAGTGTAAATGACTTTTGAGAGCAGAATAAGCAGGTCAATAAATTCATTCTTTGAACTTCTTTGACTGGGTAGTGGTTCTGAGACTTTGAAAATCTTCAAAGATCTCAGCCGGTGAAATCAATAGTTCATGTTTCAAGTTACCAGAGCTCAGGCAAGAATTCCACTCAGCAAGTGCCATGGTGAGGACCTAATATGTGGGAAGCTGTATCCCAGACACTAGAGACGCTGCGGAGCTAGGAAGAGCACAGTCCTGGCCCTTGAGGAGCAGTCTGAGGAAGAACAAAGTATCTAGGCTTAACACAGACAGCTGCAGGAACCGAGGGTGAGGAGAGCAGGGTGGGTTGGGGTGGGGGAGCGGAGAAGGAGGAGGGCGAAGGGCTCTTTTCATGAAAGTAATTACATAAGCCAAAAGTTGGGAGGCAACAATAGGGATCTGAAATATGTCCTATCCTTGTGCATTTCTTTTTTCTTTTCTTTCTTTTTTTTTTTTAAGATTTTTTATTTATTTGACAGAGAGAAACACAGGGAGAGAAGGAACACAAGCAGGGGGAGTGAGAGAGGGAGAAGCAGGCTTCCCACCGAGCGGGGACCCCGATGTGGGACTCGATCCCGGGTCTCCAGGATCATGACCTGAGCTGAAGGCAGTCGCTTAACCAACTGAGCCACCCAGGCGCCCCTCCGTGTGCATTTCTTGACTGAAAAATTTAAGGAACACAAATATGAATGACACCTGCTATTAAGCATGTACGGGGTATCAGATATGCGTTTACATAAATTATCTCATTTAATTCTTATCATAAATTCTATGAGATTTGTGAAGTTACTCCTCCTTTTTTCCTCCCACCCAGAGGAGAAAAGTAAAGCTCAGAGAGGTCAAGTAACTTGCCCAGGACCCCTCAGCTAGTTAGTGCAGGAACTGGGATATGTCTACCCATGTAAGTCCTGTGCCTTTCCCCTAAATTGTCATTTCTTTCTTTCTTTCCTTTGGATTGCTTGTTTTTTTTTTCTTTTTGTCCATTGTCGAGACCTGAGGAAGAGTCCTGTGGTCCCGGATGCTGCAAAGAGCCTACCGGAATTCGGAAAATCTGTGCCTCTTGTTCAAAGTCTCCTGGCGGCTGGGGCCTGGGCCTCACCGCGGGCACCATGCATCACCTGCTGTGGGGGCCGGGGGCTCGGGCTGAGGCCATGCAGGTCCGCGGTTGTTGTCCGCACAGGGCCTGGCCCCTCTACAGGCTCTAGGAAGCCAACGCCCGGGATGGGTCCTCATCCGTCTGCCTCACTGGCTTCTCTTGCAAACAGGAAAAGAAACTGAAAAAGACAAAAGTAAGGCTTTACAGATAAAAAAGGAAAAAGCATCTTCCTCCAGCCAGTGGGGCTCTGCGAAGGAGAGTGATGACTCAAGTTTGGGGAGGAGGTTCCCTGGCAATGGCACCTGTGACAGGAGCCGAGAGCGCGATGCGGAACAGGAGGGCCCTGGAGCCTGTGACTGGCCCAGGCTGAGGCCTATGTGGGCTGCCGGTGCGGTAGGAGCCCTCAGCTTCCGGCGGCACGCCAGCCCAGCCTGGGAACTGGGGGGCAAACAGTTGAAGAAAACGCATCCTTGATGAGAATGTTCAGCTTGCATATGTCACTAAGCTGCAGCCATGATTGCTAAGAGCAAATAGATTATGGCTTGCAACACCGGACCCCACCAACCTGATGCAGCTTTTCCTCACCCACGAGGGAGAACAGCTACAGGATAAACTGCTTCTTGGCAGCAAGTCCCGGGAATAGTATTCTGTGTTTGGAAACTGCCAGATTATCACTGATGAGCCAATGTCGGGTCGGGAGCGGTGGCCTCCCTTCCATGTTACCGAGGAGGAAGCCAGAGTGAGCACAGATTCTGATACACATCCAAGGGGCAGGCCAGAGGCACAGCACGTCCTGCACTTACTCCCTTTGGCCCAGGTGGGAGACGGGGGGTGCGGCTCTTGCTGGATACCAGGGCAGGCATGGTCGTGTCTTCTTCTTCTTCTGACTTCAGAGATTACTGTTCTTGAAGGTGGTATCCTCAGGTGGCACGTGATCAGTCCGACTTCAGGCACCTGTTCTTTCCTGGAGCAGAAACGCTGATCAAAAACCACACAGGGCTTTGCAAACAGTGCTCACAGGGAGCATCCAAAGGATGTGTGTCTACACATGTGTGGTGTCTACACAACACTTCCATGCACCTTTGTTTCTTAGCAATACATTTTCAGTGATCAAGATCAGAGAAAATATTTGTCCCTATGCTTGAGACATAATCAAAAATAAAAACAAAAATACAGCCATAATCTCACATCCTCACAGGCCGATTATTGACACATTTGCACACCAATTTCCGGCTTTTGCACATCAATTATCTAGGCTTTTTTCCCCCTGTATCTGTGGTTCAAGCCCAGAGCCATTTGCTGAACTCTAACCATGCACTAGTTACCAAGGTTGCTGTAGCAGGTTTGGGAAGTTTGGGGAATATCCATTTAACCAAATAGTTAGTGATTTAAGTGTTTTATTTTTAAATGAAAGCAGATATGGTTATACTATGTAGTAGAAGGAAAAAATGTGCATGAGCCAAATGTTGATACAAGCTAACACTTTAAAGATGGGCTAGTGCTCAGCCTCTATGTGGGGGATAGATTCAGTGGGCTAGCAGCAGACCCCTCTGAGGGCGCCCCTGCCACTGGTTGAGGTCGATCCCATGAGAGATGAAGGAAACCCAGTGAGGACAGGACAGAGCGGATGACAGATGTTCTTACCACGCAGAGTTGAGAGGTCTTGGAAAGCAGTGCGTGGAGGACAAGAGGCAGGGGATGGAGTTGATATTTTTGACTTGGATAATTTCCAGGAATCGGGTTTGCCTGGCTCTTGAGCCTTCTGGTGGCACTCTATTGTAACTGTCCCACAATAATGCAAACGGCGGTCAGAATCTCAGTTTGCATTGGCTCCGTTCCCTCCCCGTGCAAGGCACCGTGCTGAGCTCTTGACATGCGTTATCTCATTTTAAGTTGTGCAGCTACCTATGAGGAAGGTTCTACTGTTCCATTTCCTTTGCAGATGAAAAAATGGAGGCTCAGAGATGCTAGGCAACTTGCCCGAGATTGAACAGCTTTTCATGGGCTGACACCCACGTGGCTAAAACATCAGGAGGACATCTTCCAAGATGAGGGACTAAGTATAAACAGCACCTCCTCGGTTTTATTAGAGTACATTGCATATGAATCTTTCTGCATAGTGTGGGTTTCTTTGGCTATTAGAAACATAGCCCCCTTTACATGCCTTTTATAAAGCTTTAGCATCTTAGTAAGAAGTCTGTCCGTCTCTGGCTTCTGATTAGAAAAACCTGTACATCACTTAACCTTGGGCTGAAGCTTCTTTGGCTTTTGGGAACATCCACCCGTCATTCGGAGAGGCTCTGCAGGTGCTGAGGTGAACGGGGTCCTCCGTCCCTAGGGCTGGCCCCGCTCTACCACTGCCTGCAGCCTCCATCCCCCATCTGCCACCTCTGGTCCCTGTTTCCAGGGCCTGCCACCTGCCAGATGCTTCCCTTGTCCTCCCCATGTTTGTCTCCCACCTTCCTTTCCCATCACCTCAGTGCTCAGCTTCTATAGGAAGCACGTTGGCTTTTAATGGTGCGAAGAGCTGCTGTGTGCCAAAGCCAGATACCATGAGGTTTCTACAAGGTCCTCGTTTACCCTCACCGCCGTCCTGGGGTCATCTTCGGCTCAGCTTCCAGCAGAGAGCACTGGCTTAGCCACGAGGCCATTTGCGTCTCCATGCTCACTGTTTTTGAGCATGGAGCTGGGATTTGAACTCATGTCTATCTCATTTCAATCCTCTTTCCTGAAAGTGTGGGTTAGGGCCATCTGTCATCACTGAGCCTAGGAGAAGAGTCTCCTGGCCTGCCACATAACAAATGAAGATGCAGTTGTAGCCTACAATGGTTATGGCTTGTCTGCACGAGAGCGGCAAGAGGCTCAAGGGGTAGGAGGGGGGTAGCAGAGTCCCGGACGATCGCTGGGCAGGAGCTCGGGTTCTGGAGACAGAGCTGAGGCCAAGCCCTTCATCTGCACACACTTGCAACGTGACTTGGGAATAAGATCGGTACTTAGCTCCTCGTGCCATCCGAAGTCAATGCTATCTTGTCAAATGATGATGGTGGTGGTGGTAAGAACACTAAAGGCAGGGGACACTTTGCGATGGCTCACTCGGTGCCCAGTGCTGCTCTCAGTCCTTCATGCACGTCAACTGTGTTCCCCTCACTTTGACCCTCTGCTGTGGGTGCCACGCCTTTTACCCCTCACAGAGGGAGACCACGGAGACACAAAGTGCTTGGGCAATGTGCTTGAGGCCACACATCTGGGAAGTGGCGTTGCTTCGGGGCAAAGAGAGGCGGGGTTTAGCATGGGGGCGTGGCCACTGTTGTCCTCTGCCTGCTAGAGTGAGCCTTGCTCTCCCTCTGTGCCCCTCCCTCACCGTGTGCCCTTATGTTAGGCTCAGGTCTAGGCACCTACTGTCTTGCACCCCACCATCCCTCTCCCTCCTTCTCTCCTCTCTCCCTGCTTCTGTCTCCTCCTTCCTTCTACCTCTTCCTCCCCTCTCTTCTCTTGACTCACTCCCTTTCTTCCAGTCCCCAGGTGGCCCCTGGCCCTAGAAGCTGAGCCTGCTGACCCCAGATAGCCAGCCGTGGCTGCTGGGGGTTCGTCTCCCTTGGTGTGTGGCCCTCCTCCCCAGCAGCCATGGCTGCCCCCAACAGCCGGCTGCAGAACACAAGTTGCTACCTTGCCGCCAATTACGCCCATGTCATAATTGTGCGTTTTTTTCCCTTGAAAGCAAATGATGAAGCTAATAGGGTTCATGCTGAGAACAGATGTTCTTATTTCTGCCCAGATGCTGTACATGGCAAGGATTCTCTGCTTCTTTTGTGCTTTCATTTGAAGTGTTGCTGGTTGAAAGGTTTTCGGGAAGGGCTGAAAAACCACGCTGTCCTTCCAGTAAGGAACTGGGCACAGGTCTTGAGGGGGTGTGAAGTAGCCATCCTTGGCATTTTACAATCCGTCTGCTTCCTGAGGACATAATCCTGTTCCTATTTGAAAACTGCCTTTGCTCGCATTTTATAATTAGGCATTCAGATTTTCGCTTTTCTAGTTGTTTCAATCTCAGGCTAATGTGGCAGTTAACAATTCTTCCATTTTCTGCTTTATTTCCTCTTCTCTCCAGACTTGGAATTCATGGAAGATTTTTCCTTCTCATTAAGAATGCTGAAAGAATGTGATAGTGTTATTCATTCATTTAATATTTATCGAGTGCCTTCCATTTGCAAGGCTCTGGGGTATAAAAGAGACCAAGTTTCCACTTTCTTGGGGATAATGTTCTGGTCTTTGAAGACAGACAGTAAACAAATAAACAAGCTCATTTCAGATTGAGAAAGTGCTACGAAAAAATGGAGCGAGATGGAAGAAACAGAGACAAACTGGAAAGTAAGGGTGACTTTGTGTAGAGTGGTCAAGGAAAGTCAGTTAAGCTGAGATAAGGGGAGAACACTGTAGAAAGGGACAAATGCAAAGGCCCTGGGGCAGCTAAGAGTGGGAGAGTTAAAGGCACAGGACAAAGGCCAAGATGGTTGGGTGAGCTGATCATGGGAAAGGGAAGCAGATAAAGTCAGAGGGGTGGGCAGGGACTACATCTCATTAGACCCTCAGCATTCCTATCTCTCTCCGTCAAATAATTTTTTAAGTCAGTCCGTAAGGGATAACTAACTAAAACTCTTTCCCTAGGATTTTCTTTTGAGTTCTGGTCTCCGTTCTGGACCACTGGCAGATATTCTGTACCAGTTTCTCCTTCACCTGATGGGCTTTGGTGAAACTCTCTTAAGTTGTACTTTGTCTTAGGGCTGAGAAGGAGGAGGGGGACAATAGAGACTTCCTCATCTAAGCCCCGGATGTCCATGAACCAGGTCACGGTGGGCAGAGCCATGCATGCTAGTACGCCAGTCCTGCTCCGGTCAGTAACACACTGCATTGAGACAGAGACCAACTCTTGCAGCTTTGTCTACTTTGAACACATATCTGTACAGAGACATGTCTGTGTTTGATGGTGCTGTTAACGTCAGGGGGCAGCATGGTGATGAGTGACCACTCTAGACAACTCTTCCAGCTCACGGAAATTCGGTCCTCTTCTTTCTGCTCAGAACTAGCAGAGCACAGGGTTCCATCATGGAGTGCCTTAGGTCACCTGTGACTGCATGGCGAGCATGGTCCTGGGGGCCCCCAGGCCCTGGTGTGGTTCAGGTCAGAAGTGGAGGCTGGAGTCTTCTTGGGAATGCAAGTCCTCTTCTAGAATGTACCAGACTTCCCCAGATGTGTTCACAGACTCGGCCTGTCTGTGAAAACTAGCTTATCACTATCCAAAGATGAGAGAGGAGGTCAGCTCAAGAATCTACCCAGTTTCATTCAGGAGGAAACTATAAGCAAACTAGATCTACATGCAGTCTAGAGACACAGTCAAGAGGGACATTTTGATGGGACTCTTGATGATGGTCCCAACTCCCCCACATGCAGGCATTCACAAGTTCCTACCTGCCACTCACTAAAGCCAATTCCTGAGTGTCTACTGAAGTCCACACCACATCGCCTCCATGGATGTGCCCATCGATGGCGACACACACCATCAGTAAAAAGGTGCGCACCCTAGCTAACAGTGGAGGAAGGACTGGGATGCACTAGGTTAGAGAAGCTCAAAGAAGAATGCAATGGGCTCTCAAGAGATGAGAAGCAGACAGATAATAATCCTCTGATTCACAGGAGACCTGTCCTGCCCAGGGCCATGGTGGGCACACTGGGATTGGAGAGCATTGCTGAGGGCACAGAGACCTCTAAAGGAGTAGAGGAGAAAGATTCCTGGATACAATTGAAAGAACTGGTATAGCAAACTCAGAAGCCCATGACAATGGTCTTCAAATACTTACAGTGAAAGAGAGTGTTACATTTGTTCCTTGCCACCGTGGAAGGCAGAACGACAGCAGTAATAATAATGACACTCATGGGTGGCAGGAATTGAGTCTATCCTGTACACCAGGACCTAGCTATGCTCTACAAGGACTTCCTTGACCAGCCCTCACTGGTGGGGTTGAAGTAGGTAGTACCTGTGTCCCCTTTACCCACTAGGGAAAGATGATGTCAGGCACATGAGCTTAGTTAAATGTCTGCCCACGGTCACACAGCTAGCAACACAGAGAGCTAGGATTAGATCTTTATCTTGCTGACTCCCAAACCCATGCTGCTAATCAATGTATGGTGTCACCTTGTGCTTTAACACAAGGAAAAACATTCTCAAATAACGAAGGATATGTGAGCTCTTTATTGTTGGAGGTGCTCAAGCTGAGATGGCGTCATTCCTCAGGGATATTTGTGGGCAGAGATGTGGCCGCACGATGTCCAAATCCTCTTCCAGGCCTGCGATGTCACAACAGTTCAGGAACTGAGGAGTCGTGAGCCAGCTTGTTCCCAGCTGAAGAGAGGTGGAGAGCCCAGCAAAAGCATGCGCTCATCTGTTCAGATATATTCTGTACATTTGCCACTGTGTTCCAGTGTGAGGCTATCTGTGTGTTGTCCACTCTGTTTCAGAGACCTCAAACCTGGGGGAAATCCAATGGGAGGCCTGAGAGCCTGGTCTCGGGGGCTGGGGGGTGGGCAATGACTCACCTCATATTTTTCAACATTTTCTGCCTTGAGGTACTTCTCAGTTAACAGCACCACACTTATCAGGAAAGGTTCTTCTGTATTAAAAAAAAAAATAAGTGCTTCTTTTTAATTGCCTGAACCCACTACAAGCTGATAAGCTTGACGTCCCCAGTCCTGAGCTGGGTGATCCAGGTGGAGAAATAGTGGGAGGGTCACAGATAGGAAAGTGTTCTGGGCGGAGAATAGATCAAGCATAGTCTGAGGCCCCACCTTCAGACAGACCGAAGGGACCTCCTTTCCCACACGCTTGTTGTATAAAATAGCAATTGGTATCTATTACCTTGAAACATTGGAAACTGCAATATTTATAGGTTAAATTGGCTAAAGATAGCAATCTAGAATAGTAGTAATAATACTGGCAAACAAGCAAGGAGTGGCCCTGACATTTACTCATTAGTACCTTGGATGTGCAAAGGATTGTAATGTGTTTTTATTTTCTTTGAAGGTCTCATTTCTCACTTGATAGGAGAAGGATGGATGAGGGAGGGAAAGCATGCTTTCATTTTCTGATTTAATACAGTTCTGGCCCTCTGATTTCAAACAGCCTTTTTAATGTTAACATAGTTCATTTTGAGAAAATATTGATCCTTTGGGATTTCTTCCTGCTCCTCTTTCGCTTCATCTAATGGTGCCACAGTGTAGGGGAAGTTTGGGTAACATCATGGGCAAGGGGAAGGAGTCCTCAAGGGTGTCCCTGGGTCCTTGCTGGCCTTGCCCGAGCTGGGGGGGTCCTCTGACCTGGTACAGGGCAGCCTGCGTGTGTGGCTTTTGAGGGCTCCTGTGGATACCTATGGACTGGGCCTCTGGAGGGCCCCGGATCTGTTGCCTCCTATTCCTGACTGTCTTCTTCCTGATCTTTTGGTCTGTGCAGTGCCGCAGAGATCCCTGGGGGCTGGTAAAGTTTCAAGCACGTTCTCTCTGCCTGCTTCCAGTGCCCAAGGCCCCAGGACTCTGCTCCTGTCCTTTGGTTCTGCCCGCTCCCATATCACAGTGGGCACACTGGATCCCCGTGCAGTCTTTCAGCCTGCGCCCAAGGAAGAAGGAGCTCAGTGTGCTAGTAGTTTCCCAAACTCTAGAGAGCTTCTAGGAGTTTCATCTTTCCCTGCCCCTCTCAAGGTTCACTTGAATGGTAATGGGCAAAGAGAGGTGGGGACCCTCCTTGGGTTGACCCTGCCCAGTTCTCTTCTCTGTTCCTGTCTCCTTTTTCCCTTCAGGATGGGAAGAGCTCCCCTTAATTTTAGATCACCCTCTTTTCCTATTTGGTGCAAGTTTTCTGCTGATTAGTATATGTGTTTCTACTTTATGACCTTCTTTAGTCTAGGTAGAATGAGTTTCACCCTTGCTTGGGAATCAGCCTTAGAAATATAATAGCGTGCATTTAAGAAACAGTATCCTTGATGTCTATAAAAAAGTGAGGTAGGTGCCAATCACTTTGATTCAATTCTCCTAACAACCATGTCCACAAACTCATTCTATAGCTGATACTATACAGGCAGAGAGAGGGAATGATTTGCCCGAGGTTATACAGAGGAATTGGTGCCAGGGAACTGGGATTTAGACCCATACCTCCTAGACTGTAAAATGTCAGGACTTTGCACTAACTGTAATCATCACATGTCTAAAATATTGCTAATACTGGGCGCTTGGGTGGCTCAGTCGGTTGAGCATATAGCTCTTGGTTTTGGCTCAGGTCATAATCTTGGGGTCCTAGGATTGAGCCCCGTGTCCATCTCTGCACCCGGTGAGGAGTCTGCTGGAGATTCTCTCCCTCTGCTCCTTCCCTGCTTGTGCACATGCCCTCTCTCTCTAAAATAAATAAATAAAATCTTCAAAATGTTGCTAATACGTCTATCACATACGTGTGTCGTACAGTGTGCTTTGGGTGGGAATGCTATAGATTCATATATTTTAGGAGTATCACTCAGAGAGAAAGAGGAAACGTGACTTTTAAGATGTCATCTTTCAACATTATTATACTATTTTAATATTTAATAAAATATGCATACTACTGATGTAATACTTCAACTTGGAAAGTTTTGTACCTCAGTCTTATCATCCCCGTGCTTAGTTCCCCTCCCCCACCCCTGCAGGGCCCCTCTGATGCAGTGAGTCTCTCCACTGGCCGTCGGGTGGGCTGCTGCTAATAGTCCCAGATGTGGGTTGGCACACCTGGAGCCCCATGTCCTGCTTTCCTGTCCAGCTCCACAAAACCTAGCACTGTGTCGTGTTCTAGCCCCACTGTGAGTGTGGGCTGAATGATAGTCTGGCTGAGAGAAGCTTCCAGCAGACAGACATGGCCAGCAACTGGAAGCAGAGAGCATGGTTTTGGAGTCAAAGTGATGGTGAACCTTGAAGCCCAGAAGCAGGTAGGAAAAGCAGCAGACTTGGCAAACATTGCCAGCTTCCACAGACCAGCTGATGGCCCGTGGGAGCCCAGAAAGGAAAAGACTGTCCGTGTTGGATGGCTTGCCTGGACCTCACATCAGGTGGTAAGTATTGTCTATTCTGACTGTGAAGGTCAGAGACGAAGGCATGAGTGCAGTGTGAGTCTCACTGGGCTGGCTTCTCACTCTGCCAACGGGTCAGCCCGGAGTGGGAGCTCAGAGAGAGGAGGCCTGGGCAAGATCCTCCTGGCCTCCCTCACTCACGAGGACTTACCTCAGGCACGGGCGCCATGATTGTTGTGGGCCAGGCCATCAAGGCTGATGAGCCAGACCTGAATGTCATGGGGTGCAACCAGATTTAGGGCATCCAAGGAAGCATCACTGTGTGAACTCACAATAGAGACAACATTTGAGTTGGCTTCTGAATAGTGAGTGAGAGTTTGCGGGATAGGAAGGGGAGAAGGTATTCCAAAGAACACAAAGGTGTCAGAGCAAGAAAGTGTGTTTGTGTGGGGGATCTAGAGAACATTTTGTGACGGGGCTGGTACCCATCACACGACGTGTTCTTGGGAAGTTGCGTTTCCTGCTCCCAAAGGCACTTTTGGACATCATCATGATGACAAATGTCTCTTCCCTTGCTTTGGTCCCTGACTACTTCCCAGCCCCTCCCTGAGTGGAGCTGACCTCTCACTCTGAACTCTGCCCACTGACTCAGCCCACCCTGACCTGTAGCACTGATCAAGCACTGACCTTTGTCTCAAAGGATTTCTGGTTTAATTCTGGATTTTACTTGATCTTTCTCCTGGGAAGACTTGGGCCTGGTCCTCATAGACTCATGCATGGATAGGCCCATATCCCACGGTCTGGCTTTATTTTACTGATCTTTCTCCAAATATTTGAGTCCTTTTTTGGAACTTAAGCTAATGACTAGGGACCTAACACATGCTACAGAACTTCTGTGGAGCAGCTGCTTCTAAATTGATCCGTTATTTGTTGAGAGGAGCTACTTTTTTTTTTTTTTTATCATTCTCTGAAAAAAATCCCGATTCCAATTATTTATGGTTTCTAAAATTGCCTCTGTCTCCATGTGTTGGCTCTGAGGTTGTCTCTCACTTACCACTGTGTGCACTCTGTGCTCTAAGTGATCAGTGCTAAGTCCACTCCTTTGTGTGCTCCATACTATGTCAACATTGAGGGTTTCTTCCCTCCCTCCCTTTTTTTTTCCTTCCTCCCTCCCTTCCTTCCTTCTTTGCCTCCTTCCTTGAACACCTACTATGTGCTAAGCACTGGAAATATAGCAGTAAGCAAGACAAAGTTTCTGAAATCATGGAGCTTAAATTTTAGTGAAGGGAGACTGAATACCCAAATAAATAAGTCAACAAGCAAGATATTTAAAGAGAAAAGATTGCTGCATTAGAGAGAATCTGGCAAGAGGTAGACATAGTGGTAGTGGGATGACCTCTCCAAGGAGGTGTCATTTAAAAAGAAAAATTAAATGATGAAAACAGCTGGGGGGAGCCCTTTCCAAAACATAGGAATGGCAAAAGCATATGCCATGTAGTGGGAGGCAAAACTTGGAGGCTTGCAAGGGGCAGTGGGACATGCCATGAGACAGAGTAGTGGACAAGAGCCCAATCTTGGGGAGTGAAGCAAGGTTTTCACATTTCATTCTCATGGCACACTGTATTGAACCATGTTATGTGGACTCTATGTTAGTTAAGATGGAGTAACAAAAAATGATTGTGTTGAAGGGTCCAAAGACTATACTGTGAGGATGGAGACTTCAATGAGGGTAAGAGCCACATTCAGAGGCAGGAGCCTCCATCCTTTCTGTGGCATTCTGGGGGCTATGGGGAGAGAGCCAGTTTTCATCTCAAATATCCATCATCAAGTCAAACCCGTTAAAGCACCAGAGGATAGAAATTGCTACCAAATCTTTGGCCCGGTGACATCATATTCTTTCTTGAGAAGGGGAGTGAGTGTGTGTATGTGTGTGTGTGTACGTGTGTGTGTGTACATGCGTGCACGTGTGTGTTCAGGGATCATGAAATGCATGCCAGGCTGAGCTCCTCATTTACTCTCATTTTAAAGTTCATCACACGTTGGGTCGGGTGTTTTGAAATGTCAGCTCTGGTGAAGAACCAGCACAACTGCAAACAGGAAAGTCGTAGCAAGGTCCCCAAGACAAAGCACTTTCATAACAAAAGTTGTCATGATTTTCTGCAGGTCTCTGCCATGGCTTGCACGAACTGTAGCTTTTTCTTCCAAATTTTAAGAAATAATTTCTTTCTATTGAAGACTTATAGCTAACAACCCTGGCACAGACTCATTTTGTATCAAAAGCCCATCCACTGGAGATGGCCCTCCCTCATACATTTGTGCTGCCACATCCACAGAAGTCATGTGAATGATGGGGGAAAGCGTCTCTCACATCTCCATTGGGCTGGACCATCAGATGACATGGTTACTTAAAAAGTTATTAAATATGATACTTACCGACCCAAATTGAAGTTGTCTTACTACAGTCGATTCTGAGGTCAAGACAGCAACTACCCTCCATCACTGCTAGTGTAAAATACTGAAGGAGCCTCGTGTTTTTATTAATTGACTTTTTGCATTTATAAATGCTGGAGTGCTGATGAAGAGTTATTACCAGTAGGAAACAATGGAGGAAAATTACTCCCAAGTGAAAGATAAGAAAGAGGTAGGAGGAGAGGGATAAAGGGGTCCCAGGCAGATTGGAAGAACCCTGTGCCCAGGACAGCCTCCTCTAGTGTTTAGGCATCACTATCTTATGCCTGTAAACACATTGTGACAGTTGTCACAATTTCAACTATTACATATACACAACACAGACACAACAGGGACACATGCACAAACGTAGACATAAACTTATACCTACATAGACACATATACAAACACATACATATATATAACTGTTTGTTACAAAAAAGCATTTCACAAACATTCACCCATCCAGTTAATTGACAGATATTCAAACCCTACAAAGTGCCAGCCACTATTCCAGGCGGTAGGAATACATTAGTGAACAAAGAAGACAAAATCTCTGCCTTCCCTAGAGTTTCCATTAATTGCAGTGGTTCTGGGGTATTCTGTCAGATGCTGATACCGTATTTGGCTTAGCCATTCTCCTATTTGGGGACCTGCTGGTTGTTTCTCGTAATTATAGAAGGTCCTCAACTTAGGATGGCTCCAACTTAATGCTATTTTGACTTTATGATGGTATGAATACCCATCCAGTAGAAACCACACTTTGAATTTTGCATGTGATGTTTTCCTGGGCTAGCAATGTGTGGTGTGACCCTCTCCTGTGATGCTGGGGCCAGAGTGGGGGAGGGGCCACACCCCCCGGGCAGCCACATGACCACAAGGGCAAACCACTCTGTTTCTGTACTGTCAGTGTATGAGTCAAGAAATTGCATGAGCTGTTCAATGCTTTATTTTAAAAAGGTTTTGCATTAGATGATTTTGCCCAATGGTAGGCTCATGTAAGTGTCCTGAGCATGTTTAAGGTAAGCTATAATGTTTGCTGGGTTACATGGATAAATGCATTCTCGACTTGTGACATCATCTACTTTTGATGGGCTTAGTGGGGACATAACACCATTGTAAATCCTGGAAGATCTGTATTAAAAAACGTTCTACTAAACGTCCTTGTACATTTTTGTTGTATATGTGAGCATATATTAGTAGGATAGATTTTTTTATTTAAAACCTCTACAAGAAGTTATTCCTCCAATTAAAAGTTTTGAAATGAGTTTCATTATGAATTATGGATTTTGATTAGTGCTGTTTTGCCAAATCCAGAAAATAATTTTAATAAAAGTTTAGGGGAAAACTCCTCTGGGGTTCTTTTTCTACTTCCTTGCCTTTTGCCATATGCCAAAAAAAAATTTTTTTTTTAGTGACTTCCTTGCCAGTAACTGCTTTTGGCATAGCCAGAGGCTGAACATCATGGGGTGGGGGGGAGGTGGAAAGGAACATTTGGCTCCAAATTGCATAATTTGGCGAGTTTTCCTACGACGGTAGTCATGTTTTTGCAAGATTCAGTGAACTTTCTAAAGGTTGACTCTCCATCAATAGTTTGCTGCAGGGAAACCATGACAGCATGGCTGCCTCTCTCCCCCTTGACTCATTCCTCTCTGCCCTGTAGTTCAGGGCTCTGTGGAGTTCATTTGTTTGGGTTCTTGCAGTGTTCTCTCACCCAGTGCTGTAGGCCTTGCTTCTTCTTTATTCCTGCTTGCATTTAAATCCATTCCCCTTCTGGGGCATGTGAGTGGCTCAGTTGGTTAAGTGGCTGCCTTCAGGTCAGGTCATGATCTCAGGCTTCTAGGATTGAGCCCCACGTTGGGCTCCTTGCTCAGCAGGGAATCTCTGTGTCCTCTCTCCCTCTCTCTCTCTCAAATAAAGAAATAAAATCTCAAAACAAAAGCAAAAACAACTCTCTCCTTCTAATAAGTTAACTCAGACATGGTAATAGAAGGGCAATGAGGGGTCCACGTCCCAAACCCCATTGGTGTGGTGTGTGTGTGTGTGTGTGTGTGTGTGTGTGTGTGTGTAGATAGAGACCATGAACATGTGCTTCCAGGATGACTGATGAAATACCACTCCATCTTTGTCTGATGCTATAATATTATATTAATATCTAATATTATAAATAATTATGTAATTATATAATTAATATAATAATATAATATTAATATTATATAATATTCTCTCTTTTTTTTGAGTGTAGGTGGCACACAGTGTTCCATTAGTTTCAGGTGTGCAACGTAGTGATTTGACAAGTCTGTACATTATGCTATCCTCCTCACAAGTGTAGCCACCAGCTGTCACCATACATCACTTTTACAATTTTATTGACCATATTCCTTAATAGTAGCAAATTTTCTTGAGTACTCACTCTGGGCTAGGTGCTGTGCTAAGCCCTCATCATTTTTGTTTCATCCCCTTAATAAACCTACAGTGTAGGAACCATCCTCCTCATCTTCCATGTGGGAAAATAAAAAATGAGAAAGTAACTACTCCATGTGCACACAACTACAAGCTGGAAGATCTGGGATTTGAAGCCAGGTCTTTTGGATTCTGGAGTCCCACGCTTCTGAGCACCATGTATCCTGCCTCGTTTCCTGGCTAGGCCATGCCTGAGAGTGTTTCTTGTTGGAGAAGCTTCTCTTTACTTTCTTCTCTGGCACACCTCAAGGCCGTAGCCATGGGCCAGTGCTGGGCTTCTGAGAAACACGATACAGTATTTATGATGCTGCTGGTGATGACTATGACCTCATCTTCCAAGACAGACCTACTAGACTTGGACTCAGAGACCTGAGTTAGAATCCTGGCTCTATCACTTATTGAGCACTATGACCTTTCCAGGTTTCTTACTTTGGGAAATAGTGGCCATAATAACTGTCTCATAAGCTGTGGGGAGGATGAGACAGTAAGTGTATAAGTACCCTTGAAAGGATACTTTTATTGTTATTTCTTATTATTGTTCCAAGTGATGCGAAGACCATTCAAATTTCCACGAGAAGGAAGAATATAAGTCTGAGTTCCTAACTGAAGAGACTCGGAAGTTTCCAGGAATTGCAACATGGAGGAACCTTGAAAACATTACATTAAGTGGAAGAAGCCAGTCCCAAAGCCCACATATTGAATGATTTCATTCATGTGAAGTATCGGGAATGGGCGAATCTGTATGGAAAGAAAGTATTTCATTGGTTGTCTAAGGCGGGGAGGTTTAGGGGGAATGCAGTGTGACCACGGATGGGTATGGAGTTCCTTTTTGGGGTGTTACAAAGAGTCTAGTGTTGATTGTGGTGATGGTTGTGTAACACTGTGAATATACTAAAAACCATCAAGTTGTATCCTTTAAGTGGGAGAACTAGAAGGTATTGGAATGATATCTCAATGAAAAAGTTTCTGTTAAAAATAAGTTTCTGATATTTGTTTACTTAAAAGAAATTGAGAAATACCACAGTCAATCCTGTTTATATTGAGTGCATCTCTCAGAAAAAAACACTGTCTCTTTCTTAGCCGTGGCACTTAGACAAAAGGATCAAAAAATCCTTATAAAGTCAAACACAAAAAAAGCTAAAGGTGAAGCAAACTCAGGAAGAGAAGCTAGACGGAAAAAAGTAGAAAGCTGGAAATGAGACTGCCTGCAAGTCCACAGGGAACCTGACTCATAGGCAGGGCACCCATTTTGAGCTCTTTGTTAAATAGTGATGGACCTGCTGGGATGCGGTCGCCCTCTCTGGGGGGGAATCCATGTGACAAGACGGCCTCCATGAAAAAGCTACCTGACCTTGTCCCAAGGCCACAGAGATGGGTGTGTGTGGCAAGGTGCCGAAGCAAAGTGCAGACAACTGGGTGCTTGTGGAATCAAACCGTGGTGTCTGAATCCCAATTACCTGCCCTATTCAGGTCTGGCTCTTGGTGTTTGGTCACAGCAGGTGTGAGACCTGCCAAAATATGAGAAGATCCAGAAGTAAGTTGGTCATAAATGTCTTGTCTCTTGTCTCTGAGAAAAGAAAATACCTATAAAAGTACCTGGCTCATGTTAAGACTTTAATGGATGTTTGTGGAAAGTATTGTTGTTGGAATGAACCCAGCCATAAAAGATCTTGTCTCCTTCCCTGACTCTTGGGTGGTGAATTCAGTGGAAAAAAAAAGAGTTGAACTGCTTTCTGATGTAATAATAATTTTAATTTCTGGTGGAACCTTCCAGTTTATAGGGTGCCCCTATGTCAGTAGCTCATTTGATTTTTGAACAGCAGTATAAGGGCACAGAATGCTAGACAATAGTATACTCAGAGTTGTCTGTGTCAAGGTCACATGGCCAGGGCCATGACCCAAGTTCAGTCCTCTTCCCAAGGCATTTGAGTTGAAATTACTTGGCCTAGTTAGTCAACTTAATTTTTCAAGGTTTTAAGGGTATTATATTGATGCTACCTGGTATCAAGGAGAGCGTTGTTGCTAAAAAAACCATCACATATGGTGATGACAAGGGCTGGCCAACCAAACTTCCACTTCTTGAGGCCAAAATGTGGGGGTTAAATATGCCTAAGGGCACAGAATCCAGTACCTATTGGGGGACAAGTTTAACAAGTGGTTAGGAACATGGGTTTGGAACCACATTCTGCCTCCATTACGGTTTTGTCACTTACAAATAGGGGCAGCATCACTGTCATACAGCGTTGCAAGGGTGGAGTGTGCGACTGCGTGTTAAGTATTTAGCAGAGTGCTTAACACACAGTCAGTGCTCATTAAAAACAATGTTTTAATTAGTCATTTCTTTTTCCTATTTCTTTTTATTTCATCCTCTCTTTGTCATCCTCCTGCCATTTGCTCAGGGAAGCATGGCACCATCTCATAACAAGTGAGAATTCTGACCCCTTGCGAGGAAGCATAGGAATACTTGAGGGGCTGGGGGTCAGCTGACACACAGGGAAGGTGCTCTTTATTTACCTTAATATTAGAAAACTAAGGCCAGCCTGATCATGCTTGTTCTCCCCTGTCTCCAAATGCAATTTATCCATCTATTCCATTCTTCAGACATTTCCCCCTCACTAACACTGTTGAACCTCAACCACACTTTAGATTTAACCCCAGGAGGCTTGACCTTTCCAGAAACGACCATCCACCGAGCTGGAGAGAGCGGCTGCCAGGTCACAGAGACCTGGGTCAGAAATGACCAGGAAGATTTTGCACTGGAGGGCAGTCTGGGCTTGGGATGGACCATCTAGAGAGCACGGAGGACCAAAGGACCAGGTAGTGATGGCCATGGTCTGGCCTCTCCATAGGCTGAATGAGATTGGAATTCAGAGGCCCACACAAGGCAGCAAGCACAGGCAAGAGACACAGTGCAGGTGGATGTTCAGTGCCGGAGGCTGAGGCCATAGGCACCCGTGGCATTTCAACATTAACATGGAACAGCCAGACACAGGACTTGTATTGAGAGGCTGAGACATTCGTTCAGAGTCTGGAATAGGTGGGTGGGTCCCTTAACCTACCCACCGCATACTGAGGATATCCCAGCTCAGGGCCTTGACCCCCTAGTCTCTGGGTAAACTCAGGCTACTAGACCTGAATGTTCCCTTCCAGGCAAAGCACTGGCCTTCAGAGGCTAGAGCTTACAGCGGAAGGTTCCAAAGGGAATCCCGTTAGCTTTCAAATGCCCAAGTTTACCCTTGATGTTCCTAAGGCCTGAGAGGCAAATGCAAGCTAGTAAGAGCTTCAAGTTGAGAATCTTTAGATTTCTCAACCACTGCAGGATTTCACGACCCATTAATCAACTCTGTCAGTCACCAGAGGCTCATCATGTGTCTGGGGGGAGAACAGGCCTTCTCAGCATCACCACCCCTCCCAGACCAGGTGAGTGAGATGCCTGAGAAGACACAGAAGCAAGCTCTAGGAACGTGTAAAACAGTGTGCTGGTGCCCCATCCGGCGTGTGCATCAGAATCACCTGGAGTGTTCCTTAAGACACACCTCACTAGGCCCCACTCTCAAGTTTTTGATTCAGTAAGTTTGGGGTGGGGCCCTTGCCCGGAGCATTTGCATGTCTAACGAGTTCCCAGGTGCAGCGCATCTGCTGGTCGGAGGGTGACACTTAGAGACCTGGGCGAGTG
The DNA here is from genome assembly GCA_004023965.1 of Spilogale gracilis. Taxonomy (NCBI): domain Eukaryota; kingdom Metazoa; phylum Chordata; class Mammalia; order Carnivora; family Mephitidae; genus Spilogale; species Spilogale gracilis. The sequence continues at coordinate 46,238 of PITA01010450.1, forward strand.
CACTGGGGCAGGCGCTCTGAATTCGTGGCCCATGAAAGAAACAATAAGCAGAGGAAGCATGTTCAGACCGTCCTGGCAGCGTGCTCACCACGGCAGGTGTTCTGACGTGGCTCTGACGCGGGCTCAGGCCCACCCAGCGGTGACACTGGGGTGACAGGTGCTGCTGCTACTGCTTTTTCCGTCCGTGTTTAATCTTGGACGGGGGTAGATCCTTGGCCCAAGCGTGTGGTGCCCCCTCTGATTTACCTCTGCAACTTGGGATGCTCCGGGCAGGTTAGGACTACCACTTATGGACACAAACAGTTTGGGAGCATTTTTCCTTTCTGGAATATTTGCAAGTGGGCAAACATCTCCTGCATCCTGCTGGATCTCTTCCCTCTTGCTTTGTCTGCCTTTCTTCAAGGCTTGTGAGTGCTTGTGATTTCCCAATTACATTTTTTCCCTTTCTGTGATTTTTCTGCACCGGTTGTGCACCTTAAACCGGAAAAAGTTGGGTGGCCGGTTTACTCGCCACCCTTTCTCGGTCTTAGCAATATGATGGAAAATGCACAGAGGTTCTTCTCCCCACTCCCCTTCCTTCCAATTCCCCTTCCAGTTCCTTCCTCCACAGAAGCTCTTCACTCTTTAGTCACAGTTTTCTCAGTGCTCTGGTGGTGGGAGAAAGACTAAGGAGAATATAAGAAGCAAATTATTACTCAGACGTAGAGGATGGAGTGCGCTGGGCATGGGTGGGTCAAGGAAGTTTCTCTAAACTGGTGTTTCCTAACTCTGGCTGCATGATAGACTCACCTGGGAGCTTTTCATACTAATAATCAGGACATGAGATTCTGACTTAAGGTTATCTGGGATGGGACCCTTGGCAGTGGAAAATTTGAATCTCCTCCGGGTATTGTAATGTGTAGTCAAGCCTGAGATTTGTTGTTCTAAACCAGCTTTTCTTAACAACACGTGGGTGTTAAGCACAACTGCATTTTGGGGTGTGACTTCTTTTTAACAACCACAAGCCACGTTAAGGAGGGCTGGAGGCTGCCCCCTATGGGGTAGAAGTCCACACGCAACCCTAAGTTTAGACAGGTGACAGTGGGAAGTATGTATCTCAGGAACATGTGGGCAAGATAAAAAAAGGCATATTCTGAAGACAGCAAAAAAAACCCCCCAGCTGGAACCAATTCAGGAATATGAGCCAAAGATTACAGTCTCAAGAGAGCAAACTACCGGGATCAGGTTATCCCAGGCCCTCGAAGCCAGGATGGGGATAAAGCTTGACTTAAGAACCAACGGCAGCATAAGTCAGGAATTCTGTGTGTCCCACTGCTCGGGCCAGAATTGGGTGAGTGGGACCACATTCACCTGGGGTTTTGACAACCAGGACATGAGAAAGAGGAAACCAGCAGGGTCTTGAAAAGTAAAAAAGGGAGAGAAGATTGTTTGGCTTACATAATGCTCATCGACCAGTTGCATTGTTTGTTTGTTGTTGTTGTTGTTGTTGTTTGTCTTCACCAAACTGACCAAATATTTCTGACATTGCATAGATCCCTGAGATAATAAGAATCCAGACAGGACAGTCCCTTGGAGCGGCGCTCTTTAAACTTCAATAGTGAAATGAGTTCCCTCGGGATCTTGTTAAATTGGTGATTCTAATTCATTTGGTCTGGGGTGCATATGTGGGGGGCGGTGGGGATGCTGGAGGAGCCTGAGGCCCTGCACTTCTCAGTCCACCACGTGATGCTCATCGGAGGACCACTTTTGAGTAGCACAGACTTAGAGGACAGGATGGTGTCTACCTTAAATACCCTGGGGAATGACAGCTGGCAGTGACCTGTGGAGTCACTACTGACAAGAAGCTTGACATGTGCTTTCCCTATTTTCTTTTTTAGATTTTTTAAAATTTATTTGACAGAGAGAGACACAGTGAGAGAGGGAGCACAAGCAGGGGGAGTGGGAGAGGGAGAAGCAGGCATCCCGCTGAGCAGGGAGCCCGATGCGGGGCTCCATCCCCAGACTCCGGGATCATGACCTGAGCCCAAGGCAGACACCCAACAGCTGAGCCACCCAGGCGCCCATGTCTCTCTTTTCTCAGATGAAGGGGGTCTATTGCTTTTGCAGAAGGGTCCCATTCTGTGAGCAAAGTAACTTCCTGAGGAACTAAGTAGAAGGACAGCCTCGTGCCATAAGCAATGTTTCGCATCCCCTGCTTTCCTTCCCACACCCTGTCCCATCAGGAAGGCTGATCGATGTTCCACAGAGTGCACCAGGCTCAAGTTGACGTAGTGAAGCAAGAACCACAAATAAGTAACCTGTTACCTGGGAACAGAGCAGCAATTCTTTCGTAAATGAATGTCAATGAGGTATAATTTTCTGCTGGAGCAGAATTCCTACACCTGACAGTATTCTTAATATACTTTAATTAAGAGGTTAATCTGTTGTAGAAATTGCTTTTCTCTGAAGCCACCTGAAATCAATTTAAACTCAATTACAAGTGGTTAGCTATTGTTTATGTGGTTAAAGATTAGAGAATACATTTTTGCTTGTCAGGAGTCATCCGAGCAAGTTTTGAATGTCATGATCAGAGGAGAGTCTGAATAGTTGAGTGCTCTTTAATGGGCATAGAGAAACCATTAGAAAATATAATCAGTCATATATGATGACTTGACCTTGGGGCTCAGCTAGAAAAGGGTCTAATCATTTCTGTCTCTTAAGTGCCACCAGGATTGCTCTGCTGAAATTAATTGATCATTACGTGCTTTCTGAGAGCCTAATATACCCTATTTGATGGAATATAAATTGCAAAAATAATCTGTAAATTATATAACAAGCTTCAGAATACATTTGCCCTCTGTCTCTTTAGCACAGATTAAATCTGACAGCTAGTTTCAAAATGATCAAAATTGCTTAACTCCTCTAATAGTTTGGAATGCTTGAGTTTTACAAAGGGAAAAAAAAAATCTATTGCTTGGCGTGTGCCCAGTATATAAATTTGAATTACAATCCATTTTCCATCAGTAAAATGTAGAGATAAAAAGAGGTCTGAAAAGGTTTTCTGGGGCCTGAATGCATTATTTTATCCAATTGCTTAGTAAGGTACTTAGCTGCTATTAAAAATTTGGATGCATGTCAGAGAGAAGGAAGCAGTTTTGAATCCTATCCACTTCCGCGCTAAGTGTATGAAAGAATTACATGCCTCTAATAGGCCAGCCAGCTCGCTAACGTGATATCCGATAGTCTGCTTGAACGGTACACAATGACAGCACACTCCGCTGATTATCGGCGGGTGAAAGGTCTCTTGTCATCCTTTCAGGTGTCAGAATGACGAATCCAATTACCTCCTCTGTTTATGTGTATTCTTCTGGGATCAAGACATTCTGCCATTATAGTGTACACATTCCATGACATTTGGGTTAAAGTTGCAGAAAGTCTTTCTCTAGAACTCTTTCCCTCCAGAGAATTATCTTTAAAAATTTCCTCTGGGTTGACGCTTTTCATGTTCGAAACAAACCTTCTAGGATTTTCTTCCATAAATGTTGAACGGTTAACTATTGAGTAGAAGACCATCTGTTCCTCCTAATTGGCATAATGAGGGAAGACCACATTTTTGGAGCCTGGAAAAACAACAACATGCGATGCAGAGGGCTCAGAGTAGTGTTTAGCAGAAGAGACTGGGCTGGCTCTCTAGATGCTGGGCTCGTGGGAGGTTTTCTGGGAACTGGACCTTTGAAAGGCAACATCTCTTGGGAGTTGAGTGAAGGGTGAAACTCAGCTCTGGGCACCAAGTCTGTTATGTTAGGGCTCTGGGTCAGATCACAGGGTTTCAGATCCCTGGGTTTCAGATCACCTTACTAACGGTGAACCTTTGGGAAGACTTCTTAGCTTCTTAAAACCTCAGTTCCCCCAACTGTAAAATGAGGATAATAATGAAGACTAAATGCAGGAGTGTGAAAAATGTTCAGTAGAGTGTCAGACATGCACACTAAGTTCTTCATCATGATTAAGCAGAACATAAAGTGATTCGGTGTCTCTCTTTTCTGAGCCCTAGTCAGGGGTGCATGATCTGAGAAAGAATTTTATTTTCCTTGCTTGTGTAATTTCTGATATGCAAAGTCTTACAAGATGCTACCCAAGTGAAGGTGCATCTGATTTTTCATTTCATAGGTAAGTTTATGACAACTCGTCTTGGAGTGAGGATGGAATGGGGGATGGAAGGGTGCTCATGACAAGCCCTGCCCTGGGGAGGGGGGCAGGGAGACTGTGTGGTAGTCTCAGTTCCCCCACAAAGCAGCTGTGTGAGGTTGAGAGCAAGAAGTCCCTCCTTCTCTAGGCTCAGTTCATTTATGTAAAGTGACAGCGTTGAATAGATAACTGTTAAGATGGTTTAGAGCACTGAGATTCCATGATTCTATATTGCTAGCCATCTCTAGAATGTTCCCTGCTCCACACCCAGGCCACCCTGGTCGTAGGGTGGGCACAGACAGGGCAGCATGGCAGTGCAGTGACCCCACAGCCATGGCTTCCTGCTTCCTACTGCTGACCTCTCTGTTGAAGGCATACATGGTCCCACGTGGGTGGCCATTCACTAAGGCATGGGTATACAGCTTTTGAAAATCATGTCTCCTTTTGAGAAATACAAAACAAAAATCCTCCCTTTCCTGAATTCATTCTATCCTGGGAGATGCTGATAAGCCTCCTTCCCAACCCCCAACACCATCCCGTCCCTCATTTTATGATCTGAGGTGTATCTGCTGTGTCCCACCTCGTTCCACCCTTCTCCAAACATCCACCCTCAGCAGAGGTCATCAAAGGGCACCCTGAGGGCCAGAATCAACCCATAGATGATATTACTTGTCCCCACCAGAAAGGATTGACACAACTGGAATTAGTTCCCGGCATTGAAAAACCAGAAGATGTCACATAAAACCCAGCTCTCCAGCTTCTTTTGAAAAAAAATAACAGAGGAAAATATGACTAGAATTTCCTCTAGAAGGATGACCCGGTTCTTACAATACAGGGTGAAGAGTCTGGCCAGGAAGTGAAAAGGGCGACACCCTGACTCTTCACTTGGGAGTGTCTCAGTAGCAGTTGAGATGTCTCCTCAAGCCTCTTGAACTGGCCCAGGACCCGCAAGTTAAGCAGTCACCCTGAGACCCTCAGCACAGAACTGCCTCCTGGGAGAGCCTCACTCCTGCCCCGAGGCTTGCTTCTCTCCAACTTGCCCACCAGGCCCTCTAGTCCTTTGTGTCCTTTGAGTCTGTGCCCCTCCCCTGGGTTCAGACCTTTAAGAGTTTCAGTTCTTGAAGATTCAATCCTTGTGAACATGCAAATTCCTCAAACAGGATCTGCACTTTGAGATTTAAATAAGTCACGCATCACTATGCAAAGGCTCTGATTGTATGTTTTGCTAGGAACAGAGAGGAGAGGGCTTGGGGACCCAGAAGTTCTAGACTGGGACCCAGGGTTAAACCCACCATCTGGGAAAGGAGCAAGAGGGGGTGGGGGTTGGACCACAGCCTGACGTCTTTCACAAATCTCCCTGGACTCTAGAAGTTAGCGCTGGGCTGGATAAGACAAGGGAGTGACAGGACCCTCTCTCGATGGAGGGATCCTCCTCTTGACTCTACACATCCTCCCCAGAGGCTTGGGGCTCCTAGCCATGTGCTCTCTGTATGACGACAGAAAACCCCCTGGGGCCACGGGATAGTGGGGGGGGGGTCTTCAGCAACCTCCCTGCAACTGATTTCAGGACTGCAACCTATGTAAGCAGCATGCTGCCTCGGGACCTGATTCTCCTTGGATGCTCAACTGCCTTCCAGCCCTGAACTTCTGTCACTGTGGTGTCCCTGGCTATCTGACAAGCACTGTGCTTGGGCCCTGGCAAGGGTTCATAACTCGTGTAAACATGCACTTGACTTCATGTGGTACCCACGGTTGGTTTATTTGTCAGGCCACTGAGTCCTGTTGAAAGCTATCCTGCAGAAACTGTACTCTAGAGAAGGTTTGGATTAGAACCACCACATCAGTGCATCAAAGCTAGTGGGGACAATACCAGCGGTGGCTCACGTCAACCTGGGAGACTGAGTTCAATGTGCCCGTCAGTGACTGACCTCAGAAAGACTCAGAGGCCATGAAATCAATATCTACATAGCAACTTCAGTACAATATTGAGCATTGCCTTGAATTGAGTCATTCGTTTGAGAACGCAGTTACTGAACCGAAGGCAAGAACAGAAGCCTGCACCACACACGTGCCGACAAAAGGGAATTCTGGCCGAGGAGATAATCTCCGTTGATTTAGTCAGACAATGAAAGGTTTCACTCCTGTGCAAAATCCTTTAACAGGCAAAGGGTTTCTGCTTTGTACTCTAAAAGCCCTAACTCCATTTCCCTAGAAATAGCAAGCATACTATGTCATATTTAATTCCCTCTCTGTCAGCTAAATTGTCTGGCATGGAATTTTTGGGTTGAATTATTTTGTCTAAAAAGGCCAAAAAAAAAAAAAAAGATCATTTGCTTTTTCTCTCCATAATTCTTTTGTTCATTCACTGGGTACTTCAGCCAAATCCTATTGAACGAAAGAAATGTGGCTTTGTGGGATGCAGATGTGATAGGAGGCTTGGGTGATCCACGAAAACTGTCAGAATATTTTTAGGAAAATAGTTAAAAACACAAATCCTGTCATCTTGTCATTATGCAACTATCGTATCCATATAATCTCCTCTAATCTTTTATATGTACATTTATGTGGTTGCAATAAAAATTAATGTATAGTTTTTTCCTTTCGTTCACTCCAGACTTGCTCCATAGGCTTCATTTTTTAAATGACTAGATAATAATCCATCAAGTGAGTATTCCATTGTGGTAGATTGCCAAACTACTTCTAATTTTTAACCCCTCCCTGTTTCTACATCCTTCACAATGTGATTTTTTTAGCTCCTTCCATCAGAGGAAAAAATTTCTTTTCCAACACCTGGAATATGGTCTGGTCTTATGACTTGCTCTGGTCAACAGAATGTAGCAGAAGTGATGGGGTGCAGATTCCAAGCTCGTGCCTCAAGAAAAATTTTATACTTCTCCGTGCCTTCTTGGAACCCTGCTGTAGACCATTGTCATAGGCAGCATACTAGAGACTGGGAAGCCTCATGGAGCGGGGCACCTGTCACGCCAGCTGTCATAGCCAAGCCTTCCTAGACCAATGGGCTGGAAGTTGATCTGAGAGCTGACCAGTTTCATGAAGGAGTCCAGCTAGACGCTGAGAAATACTCTGCTGATCTGTGGCCTTGGATGCAAGAGGAAATGCGTATTATTGTAAGTCAAAGAGTTTTGGGTGGTTTGCCATGCAGCAATAACCGAGCTATAATTCTCAATTTCCATTTTGTTGTTTATGTAGGTGTTTCCTTATAAAAAAATTTTTAAAAATTTAAAAATTTTTTTAAAAAAAATTATAAAACAACACTGTGATGAGCATTTTATTGCAAGCGGAGAATGTGTTTCTATGAGGATTTTTATTTTGTTTGAGGAAGCTGGCGATTAGATTTTATCTCGTCTAGCCCTTACCAAAATATTTTCTTATTGAAATTCTGGGGTTCACTATAAAATTATCATTGTCAAGTAAAATCTAGGTTCTTATATTAACTAATTGCTTTATATGTCCATATGCAGAGCAATAAAAGTACATTTTCCTTATGGAGATGTATGACACCTGATCCTACCTCATCTCAAACCAGGAGAGTCATAGAAACCTCAGAAGCTCATAGAAACTTCTGTTTCATCTGGGCAAACCCTGAGCATATTGACTCCTCTCCGATGGCTCTAAATCATAACAAACATTCTTTTCTTTTCCATTTTTCTTTTTCTTTTTCTTTTTCTTTTTCTTTTTCTTTTTTTTTTGACCAACCCATTTTTTTCTCCTCTAGAGAAAGGCTGATTACCCCTAAAGTTTAGCGGCCTCCAGGAAGTGCCAAACCTCTTGCTGAACAAGCTGTGACCACTTGGGTTGTAGATTGGTTGGGGGGTCTCTAGCAAGTCATTTGTTTAAATAAAAAATCATTCTACTTAATGACTGCTTCATGTAAACTGAAATAGTGCCACTATAAAAGCACTAATCATTGCTCCATTGGATATGTATGTGGGTCTCGTCCAGCTGTGGTCCATAATATGGTCAAAAGTTGGTCTGAGATGCTCTATATTTGAGAAGAGTTGTCTCAGGAAAATATTGGCCATCAGAGATCCTGCTTTTTATAGATTAGATCACCAGAAATTAATATAGCCATGTTATTTTTTTCCGTTCCCTTGGTTCATCATCTTTACTATTGTCATTATTGGTGCTGTTACTGGATCTCATTAGGAAAATAAAAACTAATGAAAGGCATTTTTAGAGCTTTGGAAATCTTGTCCCTGATAACACTTTTTTTTTTTTCCCATTTCTTACATAGCAAACCAGACAATACATTCTATTTAGATTAGATTTGGAAGCTGTCCCACGCTCTCTCTCCTTTGGTAAGTTGCTATGCATCCTTCTATTAGCTATGGAGAATTAGAGTCCTCCTGCTACCCTTTTTCTTTAACCAGCAACAAGTTCAACTGCAGTATATGCATCTTTACCTAGATGATCCTATAACTCTTTCCTCCCTCCATTTTTCCTTCATGGTTCACCTACGATTTTAATGTTCTTTGTGAGGGTTCTCTTATATTTGTATGCATTTGCAAGTTCCTTTGACCACTTTTCGATACTATTCCTGTCCTCTCCTGACTACATAGACCTCTAGAACTCTTACTCATTTCTCACTCTGATCACTTGCCTTACCAGAAAATTAGAACTATTATCATGGGGAATTAGAACCACCTGGTCCTTCGCTCACTGAAGCTCGGATAGCCTGCCTACCTGAAAGGTGATCACTGAGGCCATAGGGAACAGAGCCAGCTCTGGGAGCGCCCTGACTCAGGTTATTTTGAACTAGATACATTATGTCCAGTACTCTCACTGAAAACGAGAAAAGTACCCCCTGTTGCATTTCACCCAGCATAAGAGTCTTCATGATCAACACAAAGACCTTTTTTTTTTCTTTTCTGTGTCAGTAGAAGTTACATTTTCCAAGCATTTCTAGCATCTCCTTTCTTACTCAAATCTAAATAAAGTCCAAAAGGTTGGTGAGTTAAGCCCCAAATTTTACAGTATTCTTATCCACTTATATAATTCGAGTTTCTTGGGGTACCTGGGTGGCTTAGTCGGTTAAGTGGTTGCCTTCAGCTCAGGTCATGATCCTAGGGTCCTGGGATCGAGCCCCATTTTGGGTTCCCTTCTCGGTGAAAAGCCTGCTTCTCCCTCTCCCTCTGCCTGCCGCTTTGCCTACTTGTGCGCGCTCTCTCTCTTTCTGTCAAATAAATAAATAAAATCTTTAAAAAAAAAAACTTCTATAACTCAAGTTTCTTGAGTCACACCCACTGAAAAACCAAAAATCTGGGTTATCCAACACAAGACTCTTCCTACCAAGTCATCCTGAACGTCCAGAATGAAATATTTATAAATCTTTCATATTTTGCTGGGGGTCACTTGTCATTTCTACATGAATGGAGGGGGAGAGAAAACCCCAGAAGTGCCTGCCTCCCTCTCCCAGAGCAGTTGAAGCCTCAGGTTAGCATCATGGGCTACAAATGGCCATCAACCTCCTCTGCATCGGTATGACCCCCCGCCCCTGCCTTCTCAGGACCCTTCTTGCACAACAACATCCCAGGAGGTCTAGGGCCCTTATTATGCCCCTGAGTTCTACTGGGATGAGGCACTTCAGCGATCGTGTGCAGTTCGACTTAACTTGAAACTAGATCATGTGTATAGGAGCTGCCAACAGATAATAAAATTGTATTTCATATTTCACAAATATGAAAGGAAATATTTCATAAATAATCATCTAAAGTAGTATTTCATAAAAAATCATCTCATGTGTCTTTATTAAATCTAACATAGACTTAGCTGAACTTAAGAATTTTATAATCAGCATCAATAATTAGCTGAACCCTGAAAATTTTTCAAATATTTTTTGGAACCTTCATTTTTTTCTTAAAGGAACCCCTAGTGAACTGTCTTGAGTCAGATAAATGCAGTGTGTTTACTGAAAGGAATGAAAATCTCAAAGTGTTCTTGGAAACAAATGGATTAATCAGTCCCCAACTTCTTGCTGCTTCATGATCTGGAATCTTGATGTTAATAAAGCTTCTGTCTTCTTTGGACTACTTTTACTTTCACTTTCAACAGGTTTTTCCTTTCCTGTCTAAACAGAGAATGAAAGTGTGTATAGTCTTAGTGGGAAAGAGTCAAAGCCAGGATTTTGTCCCACGGCCACAAGGAAGTGCCAAGTATTGTCTCTGGGGTCCTATGTCATCTAAAATCATGGACAGTTAATTTAAGTAACAATAAAATTGATAATGATATTGTTGGTTAACGTTTACTGAAGTCCTATTATAGGTGGTAAATTAATCTGCCTCTTTCTTTTTAGACTTAGTCCCATAATGAACATTTAGTGAATCACCTAAGGTAGGTCTTTGGTTAGATTCATTCACTTATTGATACCTTCTGTGAGCTGGGCAGTGACCCTTATGTTGAAGGTACAGCAGTGAATACAAAAAAATCCTGTCCTGTGGGGCACCTGGGTGGCTCAGTTGGTTAAGCAGCTGCCTTTGGCTCAGGTCATGATCTCAGGGTCCTTGCTGGCTGGCGGGCTCCTTGCTCAGTGGGGAGCCTGCTTCTCCCTCTCCTCTGCTGCTCTCCCTGCTTATGTGTGCTCTGTCTCTCAAATAAATAAACATTATCTTTAAAAAAAAAAAATCCCTGTTCTCAAAAAGCTTACATTCTAGTGGAGAGAGGGACAGACAATGGGCAAATCTATTCGCCGGGTAATAAGTGTCACAAAGAAAAAAAAAATACAGGGAAGAACGTTAGTGATAGAAGCAGAGTGGAAAAGATTTTTTTTCAAGTTTATAAAAGTGGTCAGAGAGAGGATAAATATAAATTTTTGTTTTGTGATTTCGAAATTGTTTAAGATTTTCTTTTTCCCATAGAGTAAATTCAGATAATCTAAATCCCCTTAGGGAAGCAATTCCAAAATTGGATTCTCATCTGCTAAAGGCTCCCTTGCCATGCATTTGCACACCTGTAGAGATGGACCTGGGGAAGGCAAATGATCTACAGGAGCATGAGCATGTGACCCTGGGGGTCACCTTGTCCTTAACTTGTAAAACACCGTTTGCAGCCAGTGTGACGTCAATCGGCAACGGTTGACAGATGATTCATCTGTGTTCGTACCATTGTTGGTTCCTGTTATTGTTTTTCTCCTCACATTTTAGTTAATCATTTGTTTGAGTTAGGTTAAACACTCACGTGCTTTATTAGGCCTTTTCCTACAGTTCCATCCGGTCAAACCCTTGGTGAAAACGTAGGTGTGGGTGGTATAAAATCTCTTCTTTTCCGGAGAGGCGTCAGCACACTGGCAGGAGAGACCAGAATGAATGAATCCAGTTTGTAAAACAATCTCATAACTATTTGTAAGCTGGAGGACAGAATGGGCCACTCTTCACATAAGCAAGGTCACGTGGAAGGTCCTCTTTCTACTCTGAAATTACTGGAAAGGTTATTTTAAAAATTATTTTCTAATTGAGGTATAATGGACCTACAACATTATGTCAGTTTCAGGCATACAGTATAATGATTTGATATTTGTATACACTGTGAGATGATCAACACAATGAGTCTCGTTAACGTTGGTCACCATACAAAGTTACAAAACATTCTTGTTTTGGGGATGAGAATTTCTAAAGTTCACTCTTTTAGTGGCCTTCCAGTATGTAATGCAGTGTTACTGACCACCACCGCCATGCTGTGCAGGACAGCCCCGTGAAATATTTCTCTTACAATGGGAAGTCTGTGCCCCTTGACCTCCTTCATTGGCTTCACCCACACTCATCGCCATTCTGTTCTCTGTGAGTTTTGTTTTGTTTCTTCTTTTGTTTTTTGTTTTTTTTAGGTTCCGCATATATGTGAAATCATATGGTATTTTGTCTTTCTCTGTGTTACTTATTTCACGTAGCATGAAACCTTCTGGGTCCATCCGTGTCACAACAAATGGCAAGATTTTGTTCTTTTTTATGGCTGAGCAGCAACGTTTAAAATAATTCCATAATGAGCCATTGACCTGCATCCACAACATCAAATAACAAGGAAGGGAGGGCAATGAGGATTTAAGGATAAACACAGGAAGGACAGAGACCAGACTCCACCAGGATTTCAAAAACCCTGATCTGCTTACAAAGTACATTCTAACTGAGGTTTCTGAGTCAAAAGTCACTCCTAAGATATGCAGACATGAAGGGAAGAGCTTAGTGATACTCTCCCACTTCCTAGCCATGGGAAGGCCCAGTCAGACTTGAGCAAGTCTTTAGCCAGTCCTCTTTCTTACCTTTTGTGTGTGTGTGTGTGTGTGTGTGTGTGTGTGTGTGTGTATGTGTGTAAATATCCTCCTTCTTAGCTTTACAGCAAACAGGACAGATACTCTGGCCCTGACTGGCTCCGTCTAGATTGGGAAGCCTTCCTCCCACCCACTTGTCAGAGGCTCTTTGTCCTCAAACACAGAAGGAGGTAGATCTCGCTACCATCAACAGCATATTTCTGCCCAGGCTCTAAATGAAACCTTAGACTGGAGTGGAGTCTTTCAAAGTTGGGTCGAGCCCAGGCCGGTCCCTGCTAGAAGAACCTACTAATGACTTGCTGGTAATCACCCAAGTCCGTGAAGCCTGCAAAATGCTTGAAACAGAGCTTTTGGAAATGAAAAAGAAGTTTCTTCTCTTAGTTCATCTCATCACCATCTGGCTAGCTTTTACAATCCTTATTGCACTATGATTAATTTTTTATGCCATAGACTTCTGCTAATTAATTATAATTACCAAGAACAGGAAATTTCAGCGTGACCAGATCATGTTTACTCAGAATGGCAGAGTTGGAGAACTGTTCTTTCAGAGACTTTGTTGGGATTGTCTGATTTTAAGAGCTGGGTGGATCCTTGGAAATCTGCTGGTTCGGACAGTTCACTAACACCTGGGCAAACCTGTGTGAGTTAGCCGAGGTCTTGTGGCTGGTTAGCAGAAGAGAGGCAAAGAAAACCCCAGCTTCCGCCACCCCCAGGCCGGTGGTGTTCCTACCAGGCTCTGCTGCCTTAAGAACTAGTTCAAACCAGAAGCAGCCACTCCCCTCTCCGTTTGGGTGGATTCGTCAAATCCAGGATGGAATTTGGTCAAAATGCCTCATTGCATCATCACGTCGCTTTGAAACTCCAAGTTCTTTGGACATAGAGTTCTGTCTGTGTGATGTGAACCAATAAATTCTCTGGAAAAAAATCAGTCCAAACACTTGGCTGGTGTTTTGGAGGAAAAAATAAATGGGGGTGATTGAATTTTTAAAATTGAAGTAAGCAGCTGTGTTTGGATCCTATGGGCACTCCTATTAGATCTAGACAGGCTTGTCCAAAGCTACGGTTGAGTCACAGAATTGTATGGAAATTGCACCATGACTGTCAAAGCAATGCAGGACTTGTCAGTGCCCCAAAGATGTCCAGAGTGATGGGCCAAGCTCTGAGTTTTAGTCCAGTGGTTTTTAAACTGCCAAGCTACGTTTCACTTTGGAAGAGTAGAACTTTTGTTTTCCAAATGGGATTTTTGGGTATAATATGTCTGTAAAATATCTAAGGGCAATATTCTCCATTTAAAATAATAACTTTCCCTTTTCTAAAAAGAATAAATGAGAAAAATCTTATTGTCTTAATGAACTAAGATGTGAAATTGTGAGTTCTAGGAGTCACTGTTGGTCTTAGGGCATCATCAGCACCCAGTTTGTTTCTGTATGTGGATTTACTGGCACTGTAAGCCATTCATCTGGTATACCAAGTGCTCAGCCCATGACCTAGCTCGCAGGAGAAATGAATGCATCGGTGATGCTTAGATTGTGAGCTTCATAAAGGTAGAAGCTACATTTTAATTCACCATTTGTAATCCATCCGTCCATGAAATGACACCTACTGCCAGACTTTAACAAAGGAGACCTGCAACAAATATTGGTTGGATTAGGAAGTAATGAGTTTGTGCCCAAAGAGGGTAGCAAGGGGTGGTCTACTGGAGACCTCAGAGCAAGGGAGGACCATGGCTGTGCCCGTGAGCTTGGTGGGATACTCTAACAGCCACATGGGGGATGAATTAGAACCAAATGCCTCAGCTTGCTTCATAAAGACTCTTCCTCCTTGTGGCAGATTTTAATTAAAGGCATTCTCTGTCCATATGGTTGTCAGGACAAGGAAATTTTTCAATTCCTCCTCGGGCCTTATTCTCTACTTTCAGCTAGTGACAAAGACGTTTAACTCTCTTGTGGCCCTTCGGCCTCTTCATAGACCACCATCTTGACTCAGGTCTTCATTATCTTTTACCTGGACTCTTACAATAACACTCTAATGAAACATACCTGTCTCAGTTTTGGTCAATGAACTCACCTGCTTAAAAGTCATTATCGGCTCCCTAGTGTCTGTAGGTTAAATTTCACATTCTTCTGCAGGGTATCAAAGGCCATGCTTTTCCTTTACCCCCACTGTCCCACCTCATGTGACCTTTACTTTACCTCCATGGAGGACACAGCTCTCTTTGGGATTTCTGCTCCTCTGCTTGTGTTACTCTTCCACCTGAAACACCCTTGCACACTCTCTGCCTTTTGTGTCTGTCTTTGTGTCCAGTAGACACCACTCCCCATTGGAGCAGGTGCTGTGTCTTTTTTGCTATTTTATTCCTAGTGCGAAGTCCAGTCCAGCACAAAATAGGCATCCAATAAATAGTTGTTGAATGAGTGAAGAAACTTAAAAGGCTGATAAATATGATTTACATTGAGTTAAAAACCAAATATATTTTCAGTACTGGGAGATGGTATTCCTAGACTGAGTTTGCTTAGTGCAGTTCGGCGTTATACATACTAGGAAATACAAAGACCGATAAGACATAGTCTCTCCACTTTAGAGTCAGTCTGAAATTATCAGGGCTGGCTGGAAATATGAAAGCCCTCAGAAGAAGGGGGACGATTCCAATAGGGAACCCTACTGGTGGTCTCCTTACAGGATTCCCTACCTGTGATTTCTGCTCTCCTCAATCCAATCTGCACTTACTTCTCAGATTCACTTTCTCAGGTGCCCTTTTGGATATATCTGCCCTCATCTTAAAAACCCAATGTCCTGTGAGCATTGCTACCTGCAGATAAAAGTCCAGACAACCTAGTAAAGTCATATATTCTCCCAAAAGTCTCCTCCAGTCTTTGGCTGTTGGGACCTGCTTTTGTGGGATTCTGTCTCATTCCGGGAGCTTCGGTACACCCCACTAGCCTGTGTCGGTCCATTCCTGAAAGGATGCTAAGAGCCATGGCAAACCTAAGGCAGCAATACTGTCCTGGGAGCAGTCATCTCCAGGGTTGGCATGTGGTACCTTGTTTGCACAGATCCTAGGAGCACGTCTCAGTTCCTAGACCAAACTCTTTTATTTTTTATGACCCTCTGGTTGTGCAAACCCCCTTCCCCCACTGCCCCTGCAGGAGGCCTTCAGGACTCTTCTGGCTGCAGGAGCCTTAGGGAATATAAATGGGTTCTCTCTATTGGCCTCTTCCAGCCTTAGAGTCTGGATCCACTGCAGATACATCTTAGCTTCACCCCCACGCCTTCCCAATCTGTTTCCTCCCTCCTGCCTTCCTTCATCCACAGCGAAGATTTTCGCATTTAGAACTATAAGAATCACCAAGGAACTTGCTAAAATTCAAGATTCCTGAGCCTTACCTTCATGAACTATACGTTTTGGATAAACATTCTGGATGATTTTGATGCAGGGGGTTCACCGTCTACACTTTCAGAAACATCCAGAGTATGGTCACCAGCAGTTCTTCTGCATATGTTCATTCATTCATTCCATCCACCCATTCATTTATTGACTCATCTATGCAGTCACAAACATTTTTTCCTACAGTAGAGCTTTTATAAGAAGAATTACATATGATAGGATCAATTAATTAAGAACAATGGGTTACATCTGCTGTTAATAGTTATAAGCAGTTATCTTTTAAAATCATCCAGTAATCATCCCTCCTTAAGGGAAAAAAATGCCAGAGTCTCCTCCGCACAGCTGCTTGAAGAAGCAGTGTGATTTACTTGGCCCATTGGTGGATGATAAGAAAATAGGAGAAATCTGCATTTATGTGGTTAGAAGAAAAGAAATGCATCAGTTAAGTGAGATGGATGGATTTGCTCAATGATGTGTAGTTTTTTTCAAGGTATTTCTTATATTTTTAATTCCAAAAGGAAAATAATAACTTTGTAATTGTGCACCTGAACGTTTAGCCTCTAAGGCCCTAATATGGGTTTTGCTAACTAAGTATTGGTCACTAACACAACTGTCAAAGTATAGAGAACACATTGTAATTGATTCATTTACCTACTAAGTTCTAGTTGGAATGGTGGGGACACAGTGATAGAATTACAAATGGCACTTACTTTCCTGGCTTCAAGGGGTTGATCAGGGTTTAGTAGGTGGTGACATCTGAAGATCACATTTTCCCAAATTCAAGATGAGGGGCCATGAAATCATATAGGATCTTACAATTTGCAATGTGAGATTATTCTTAAAATGCCTGGGGGTATTATATTCTTTCCACACAAATTTACAGCTTCAGCAAGACTGATCTATTCATCAGCCCCTAACCTTGCCCCACACCTTCCAATGGCTTCTCTTTTACTCATGCAATTTTCCATTCTCGGAATACCTTCCTTTCTATTGTTCTACCATCTAAACCTAACCTTTATCCAAGATCCAGTTAATGTTCTACCTTCTTTGTGAAGCCAACCTAAATCATCTCACACCACAATGAACTTTAGAACACCTTTATCCCTTATTGTTTACCCTCTTAACTTGGCATTTAACTGATGCCAAGGCAGCATTACAAACCTCCTTGCGTACAGGTCTCATGTCCCCGGTCACTCTACTACAGTATTTTGGATGGCAGTGATCAGGTTGTATGTATCTTTATAGTCACTGGATTGAGCGTAGCATCGGACCTGTGAAGGCTGCTCCTTAAAGTTAAGATATGAATGAGAACATGGACGTCATCTTTATTTTTTGTGTCAAATTTTCTGTTTCAGGAGCCATTCCATCGTGCAGTCTCCACAATTCCACTTCGATCTGTGACATCTAAAATTTCAATGATGGATGTGGTCAAGCTCAAAGTTATTTCCTGAAGTAATGACCATTTAAAACCGGAAGCGTCCACCTTGTGTTTCCAGGGCCAGTCGAGTAAGTAAGTAGGCTGTGTTCTGTCAAGAGTCAATGGGGCAGCATGTTTGCCCAACAGTATGCACCACTAAGGCACTAACTTCACCGACTCTCCTAGGGCATCTAGCTCACTGTTGTGACAGTGTATTCTCTGCCTAAGACCCTTTGGCCACCCTGACCCAAATGCAAATGTCTGGCTGAACCCGAGTGCAAAATCTTGTCTTCAGGTCTATCCTAACATAGAACTTACCTTTTGCACAGAGTCTGATTCCCAAATACCTATACGGTCTTGCCCCACAAGGCTTTTTGTTGGCTTCTACCTCTGCCCTGGGTTAAATAGCCAAAGGTGTTCACCAAGTTCCAACTCTCTGCTGCCCTCAACAGGCCCTTGATCTCATTGGCAACTCTGATTAACTGTGGGTCCCAGATGAGATAAATAAGGTCTTCGCAGTGTGAGATTCATCATGTATTTTGTGTTGAGTGATTTTGTGCGTTTGGTCATTAATGTTTGTTCTGATTGTGTGTGTGTGTGTGTGTGTGTGTGTGTGTGTGTGTGTGTGTGTGTGATGAGAGGAGTTGCTTTTCTCTTGACTTTCAATTATTTAGGTACATTTTAATTTTTTTCTCTATACACCCTACCATCTTTCCTTTCATCAGCTTCAAAGAGCAATGCTATGAAGTAGGAGAAGTCAATTATTTTGGGGAAGATAGTATGTTTAAACTAAAAACATGTGACATCTGGAATAAGACAGCTCTGTGTTTTAATCTCAACTTCACTTTTCACTGGCTTTATGAATTTGGACTACGTTTTTCTGTTTTTTTCCTATATAAGAAGTACATTATGTAATAATATGCAAGCAAAACTGACTCGTGGAGGGTGCTAAGTACTGGTTTTCCCCCTTTCTCATGAAGTATTTTCGTTTTGACTAAGGTAACCAGTCATCAACTTTCCTGCTATAGAGATTAGCAGTCACGGTGTGGGAGACATCTGTTATCTTCTCCCTTCCCTCGCTCCCTTCTTTGCCTTCTTCTGCCTGTGGTCTCTTAGGCTTGGGAGGAAGAACACACATTGGGCAGATGTTTAGTCAGCAAGCTCAGAACTTTCTCCCAGCATTGACCAAAGGGAGCTTACTTGACCTGCAGACTCAGGAGCCATTTTTGGCCTACAAGCCACAATATTAGTTACATGAAAACTGTTATGTCCTGTTAAATAAAACTAGGTCCTGAAGGTTTGTTAGAAGTTAGTCTTTCTTTCTTTCTTTCTTTCTCTCTTTCTTTCTTTCTTTCTTTCTTTCTTTCTTTCTTTCTTTCTTTCTCTTTTCTTTCAAGATTTTATTTATTTGAGACAGAGAGAGAGTGTGTGCACACAAATGAGGAGGAGGATCGGAGGGAGAGGGAGAAGCAGGCTCCCCACTGAGCCGGGAGCCTGATGCGGGACTCAGTCCCAGGACCCTGGGATTATGACCTGAGCCAGAGGCAGCCGCTTAACCGACTGAGCCCCTCAGGTGCCCCTGCCAGTTTCTAAGTACGACACCAAATGTGGTTCTACTAGCAACATCAGTGCAAGCCAAGACCTGATTGACATTATCAGTTGTTGAATTTTTACTATGTTGGAGATTTATGGGTCGTATCATTCAATGATCAGAAGAACCTTATGTGTTATACTCTCATTCCCATTTTACAGATGAGGCAACTGAGACTCAGGTAGCAGTAACTTGCTCAAGGTTATATAACTGGCAAAAATCAAAGCTGGGATTTGAGCCGGGGTCTGACTGGACACAAGTCTGTGCTTATATCATTGTGTTCCATCACCTCTAAAAAGCAAGGGGTTCTGAGAACCAGCCCACGGTGAGGGCAGCCTGCAGGGAGAGAGATCTTCATTTGGCTCTACATGGAGCCACAGATAATGACATCTCATTGCCCTAAGGAGGCTTTTAAAGGGTAAGTTGAAGGCCAGTGTTAACTATGATACCAAAGAAGAATAATGTCAGATCATTGCCTTTGTCTGTTGCTGTTCCAGTGTTGATTGATAGGTTACATTTTAAAAGATTGCATCAGTAATTCATGCTTTATTACTTCTGAATTAGCGTAATGCTTCAAATCATCTTGTTGTAATTCAGCATAATTATCTATAATTAAAAATAAATTCCTGTAGGGTGAGAATATTAATTCCTATCTAAATCTCTTTATTTCGATTGAGCCTATCAGACATTACCAGTTCATTGCCAGCAATTCTGAGCATTATTGCAGAACTAGCTTTGCTCTATCCAATGGGTCCATACTTCCTGTACCACTGTTCATTCCCCTCGCCCCGGGGTCAGCATTCCTCTAGGTATCTTGCCTGGGTAAATGTTCCTAGAACTATTGGCTTTTGTTTGAGTGTGGTTTATTTCACTTTGAGATTCTGATGAAAGCTCTGAAGCATGTTCTAGGACAAAAACACACATAGGCACACACACATAGATTGGGCATGGAATTTTAGGAGAAGGAAGGATCTCCTAGAACCCATGTTCTCCAAGTGAGATCCTCAGAACAACAGCAGCAGCATCACTGGGGACCTGTTAGAGACGCAAATCCTTTGGCTTTTGTTGACTCAGAAACTCTGGGAGTGGGGACCAGTAATCTGGGTTTTAATAAACTTTCCAGATGATTCTGATGATTAAAGTTTAAAAAACATGGCACCAGGAGGAGTTATGAACCTTGCCCTAGCAGGATATCATTTAACGTACTTCAGTAAACATCAGCACTTTTGAAAGCAGGAAGGTAATGGATCCTTGCAAGCTCTGAACTTATCTTCACCGGGTATTAAGAACTGCCTCATATTTTAGACTGGGGATCCATTTGCACCCAGGGAGCAAGGAAGAGGCTGGTGACACTACCATGGAACCATCTGGGGACTCCCTAGGGAAATGGGAATATTAAAGAAGATTCAGAACATGCTAGAAATGGGCAGGTTCCTCTCTTTGAGTATATACCCATCTTAGGTGGCTCTCTAACCCTACCTGTCCTCATTTGGAGTCATCCTTGTAGTTGAGGCAATGATGCTCTTGCTGGAGACTCACTCTCTACAGCAGAGCTGGGATGTGATTCGAGCATATAGCTTGTTGCCCAAAGTTTCAAGAAGTTAACTTTTGAAATCCGTCTCCGAGTGTTTCCATGTAGGAAGCTTTACGTAGCCCTGTGACTCGGTCATTAGAGCTGATTTTTAAACTATGCTTCCATGTTTAAGTTTTATTATGTGAGGAAAAGATTACTTAGACTTATAAAGGAGTTCTCACCCAAGGCCTGAATCGTGCGTAGATGCTTTGACCCTATGATATATAATAAAAACATATAATATATAAAATATATTCTATGCTTTTTCACCTTTGTGAGACTGTCAAGCTTCTACTCATTCTTTTTCCAGATTAAATGTCATGACCTCTGTACTGTGTTTTGGTTATACTTGTGTTATACACTTACAACATTGTTTTATAAATATCTGTTTTCGGATCTGCTTTCCTGGCATTCTGTGACCTCCCTAAAGCCTACGTTTTATTCATTGTTATACCTTCAACAGCTACCATAGACCAGAACACCATGAGAGTGCGCAAGTACCCCTCGAGTTCACACACACACAGAGCGCCAGGAGGGGTAGAAACGAAACCCAGCTTTGCAGAGTGAGCATCGCTGTGGCTCCAGCTGAAGCCTGAAGCTACTGGGAAGAGGCCAAAAAGGGCAACCAGGGCACCAAGATGCCTTTTGGAAGAGACCTCACTCCATCCCTACCTTTCAGGAGATCTTGCTCTCTTAAAAAGAAAAGAAAAACAAAACAAGAAAAGAGACAACTTAATTGAATATTTGAATGGGGCCCAAACTGTTAAGCACGTCACATGAATCTGAAAATTCCCTGACTTGCTTCCCCCTCTGGCTACCACCCTGTCGGTCTTCTCTGCTGGGCAGGGGCCTCTTCTGTTTGTCAACCCCAGTCTGGCTTCCGCCTGCTCAGGTCAT
The DNA here is from genome assembly GCA_004023965.1 of Spilogale gracilis. Lineage (NCBI taxonomy): Eukaryota > Metazoa > Chordata > Mammalia > Carnivora > Mephitidae > Spilogale > Spilogale gracilis. The sequence goes on from PITA01010450.1 coordinate 67,546, forward strand.
GAAAACGGTTTGTGCCCAGATGACCAGCGCTGACACTGTCTCTGTATCTGGCGGGATTCACTTCTTACTATCGTTGGCCTCTCCCCAGTATTTGGGGCTGTGATCACCTCCCCGCTTCTGAAACAATTCCCTTATTTTTTAGAAAGCACCTTTCTGGGGTGCCTGGGTGGCTCAGTTGGTTGAGCAACTGCCTTAGCTCAGGTCATGATCCCGGAGACCTGGGATCGAGTCCCGCATTGGGCTCCCTGCTCGGCGGGAAGCCTGCTTCTCCCTCTCTCACTCCCCCTGCTTGTGTTCCCTCTCTGGCTGTGTTTCTCTCTGTCAAATAAATAAAATCTTAAAAAAAAAAAAAAAGAGCACCTTTATTTGGATATTTTAAAAAGCTGTTGTTATTTCTTGGATGCTAGCCTGAATATGTAATGTCCTCCTTAGTTGCGGTGTTTCCTTTGGTGTGGATTTCCCAAACAGTGTGAGTGCTGAGAGGGCTTCCAGGACCCACCTAACCAACACGTTCCCATCGTTCACCACCCGACTCAAACTGTTTCCTTCAGTCCTTGGAAGTGTTCTTCTCCTTCCACCCTGGCATCTTTATGCTCTCCACTTCCTCTGCCTAGAGGTCTGTCTCTGCATCCTTGCCTTCAGATATTTGCACGAAAACCTTTCCACGTGGGAGCCTGCCCTGACCACCCAACCGTCCCCATGCTAGTTGAGTTGCCCTGATTACCACTCTTATAGTACAAGAGGCTTTCCTTCAAAGCTCATATCCACATTTCTTTTTTTTTTTTTAAGATTTTATTTATTTGACAGAGAGAAACACAGCCAGAGAGGGAACACAAGCAGGGGGAGTGAGAGAGGGAGAAGCAGGCTTCCTGCCGAGCAGGGAGCCCGATGTGGGGCTCGATCCCGGGTCCCCGGGATCATGACCTGAGCCGAAGGCAGTCACTTAACCAACTGAGCCACCCAGGTGCCCCGATTTCATTGAATTTTTAAAACCAAACCCTGACCTGACAATTACTTAGTGGGCACCATTCCTCCCCATCTCCGCATTTCTATCTTAACCATGAAGTAAAAATATCTGTTCTTTCATTTCACCCTTCACAAAGGGGAGGAGTGTCTGAGTTTATTGGGCAAGTTCGAAAAAAGCAGTATTTTTTACATACATCTGCCTGCACACAGGGCGTGCTCTGTTCATAGCCTGCTTGTCTGAAGGCTTTTTGGGGTGAGTAGGCAAGGGTGACTGCACTGCGCCTGTAACTAGGTAGGTAGGTCCTCCTGTTTCCAGGTTGAGGACTGGTGCCTGGTCTAAGCCACTTCATTAGTCCAGCCTTATCAATCAGTCTGATAGTTTCATTTCCATCTCCCTGACCTCTATATTTTCTCCATAGGTTAATACTCTCGATGCCAAAAGTTGGATGTTATTTAGTACCCTCGCAAAAAAAGCAACCTTCTTAGATTTTCCCTACCTCTGTTGTAATTCATGCCCTTGTTCCCTGAGCTGACTAGGTCTGAACACATTTTCTGTGTTTTACAAATTATGGTATAAATCTCACTTAGTTCCCTTTTCCTTCTGAAACTCCTTTCCTAGTCAAATAGTAAAATTCATTTAGATAAACAAGATGTATTTCTCATTTGTATTTTGTCTTCCGCCATAGTTCCTGACTCACATCTACCAAGAACTCTTGGAATTTCCTAAATGTAGAGAGTGACGAAAGTATCTTTTGTTATGTTAATGAGGTAACTTTTGGGCCCCACCTAAGGATGGGGCCTAGTTGCCAGGAGAACCAACACTTGATTCCAGGGTTGGAATTTTTCGGTCCCACCCCTTACCCCACTTCCACCTCTGAGGCAAAGAGGGAGGGCCTGGTGGTTGAATCAACTGCCAATGAGCAATGATTTAATCAATTATGTCTATGAAATGAACTTTCCATAAAACCCCAAAATGACAGGGTTTAGAGGTCTTCTAGGTTGGTGAACACATGGAGGTACCCCCAAGAGGCCATGGAAACTTGCCCTTTCCCCATGCTTTGCCCGCGGCATCTCCTCTGTCTGGCTGTTCTGAAGTTATATCCTTTTGGAATAAACCAGCGACCTAGTTAAGTAAAATGTTTCTCTGAGTTGTGTAAGCCATTCTAGCAAGTCAATTGAACCCAAGAAAGTGGTTGTGGGATCCTCTGATTTATAGCTAGTCTGGGCTTTCAATTGGCATCTGAAATATAGGGAGTGGGGGAAAGTCTTGTAGGACAGAATCCTTAGCCTGTAGAATCTAATGCTCTCTCTGGGTAGTGTCAGAACTGAGTCGAACTGTAGGACCCCCCAGCTGGTGTCTGAGAATTAGTTGCTGGTGTGGTAGAACTCCCGACCCACTTGTTGGAATCAGGTCTAAGAACCTCTCTAACCTACCAGACAATCTCCCTCACCCCTGGCAACAGAGCAGACCCGAGGGCTGGGAGCCCTTGACCCACGGGCAGATACTCACGGGAATCAAATTTCTACCTGGCATATAGTTTGCGAAGCAGTCTACACAAAAGCAGTGTTCCAACAAGGTCAGAAAATGATTAACTAAGCCAAATAGAATTTTTCCCTGAGGGAACTGAATTGGAGCTGTGGGCAAGTGTCCACTAGTTGGAAGGAGAACCCAAGAGGGAAGTGCATAAAGAAGCTGGAATCTAGTAACTGAGTCTTGTTAGAGGAGGAACACCAGAGAGATAGCACCAAAATTCTGCTGCTGGTTGCTAAATCAAAATCCCGGTTGCTAGAACTGTCTTGGATCCCAAGAGTGCTCGTGTTCCACCTCCAATACTACTGGGAGCCCAGGTACTCTTTTCTTTATAGCCAACGAAATTCAGCGAAGACTCCCAAAATTCAGCTTCCATTTCTCTCTCCTGGATTTCCCTTCTGTTTCTCCAGCCCCGCTTGAGGAAGCCTCTACATGGTATTTCTTAGCACAAGAGCTTGTATGTATTCTATATCGAGCAACTATACCCATGGTCTTGGTTCACTCCCAACCTCACACATGACCTTGTTGGCCACAGGGGTGCATGGAATCGATGTGGTAGAATGGAGCAAGCAGTGTGGTGCAGAAGTAGCAAACTCACCACATGCAGGCTGATACCAGCCCTTCCCAGTGCCTGGTTTGGCTCGCAAGTATTCATAAGATAAAATTTTGAATTAACTTTTAATATCTCTAAAAAGAAGGAGATTCCCCATAAAAATCTAGATTTTTAGATTGTCTTAAAAACTGAGCTTCCTTTTCCCTGAGTGCAGCCATTGGTCAAAACTGAGTAATGGCCACCCCCCTTCACCCCCTTCCCCCCGCCACCTTTATTTGGCACACCCTTAGCTCTCATTCATCTCTGGCCAGCCCCTGTGACTTATGTGCCTATCTTACCCCTAGTGTCATTGGACTTTGTGCTAACAGACAGAACGAGGGAGCAAATGAATGAGGAGAACTGGAAGTTATTTCTTAAGCCAAGGTAGGAGAGAGCATTAAGGAAGGAGTAGACATGAGAGGCTGTCAGGGAGAAATGTACGGATGGGACCCCAGCAGTGTCATTGTGTGTGCATGGGAGGGGATCACTGATGGTTTTCATGAGTCCAAAAGTCAGCAAGAGGTTAAAGAAGCTGGTGATGGGTGTCGGATATAGAAAATTCAAAGAACTGAGTAGTGAAACACAGGAAAGTGATATGACTATTTTGGAAATGTAAAAAAGTAGCTGTTGATAATGTCTTCAGAGTTTCAGAGACTTAGAAAAGTTTTAGGCAAAGGTTAAGCCTATGATATGAGGGAATTATCTATATTGTTCAAGAGAGCAGTGATGTATACCTCTAGAGGAAATACATAAGGTGTTCTGATTATTACATGGGGGAAATTTAGTACTCTAGAGCTGGAGAGAGGCTGTCCATCTCTGAGATTTGTGAGCTCCTGTAGTACTTTATCAATCCACATTTTAGTTTTTCTTTCAAAACGGAAAGAATCTGAAAAAATTTTTGTTCACAATTGATAGCAATGCTTCCTTTAAAAAAATGCCACCATGATGCCCCCAACATGGGAGCAGCCAACTACATAAGCCAACTGTTAAACAAAATAAAGAATCATATTGATGCAAATACATTAATTGTAGGAGATCTTAACACACCACTCTCAGCAATGGACAGATCATCTAAACAGAAAATCAACAAAGAATCAAGAGCCTTGAATGACACATTGGACCAGATGGATCTCATAGATGTATTCAGAACATTCCACCCTAAAACAGCAGAATACTCATTCTTCTCAAGTGCACATGGAACTTTCTCCAGAATAGACCACATACTAGGTCACAAATCAGGGCTCAACCGATACCAGAAGATTGAGATTATTCCCTGCATGTTCTCTGACCACAAAAAAATGCCACCATGATGGCCTTTTATCCCCCCGAGTATTATCCT
>PITA01010451.1:0-71727 GCA_004023965.1 Spilogale gracilis
CAGTAACCTCTTTGACATCGGCCACAGCAACTTCTTTCAAGACATGTCTCCAAAGGCAAAGGAGACAAAAGCGAAAATGAACTTCTGGGACTTCATCAAAATAAAAAGCTTCTGTACAGCAAAGGAAACAATCAACAAAACAAAGAGGCAACCCACAGAATGGGAGAAGATATTTACAAATGACACTACAGACAAAGGGGCTGGTATCCAAGATCTATAAAGAACTACTCAAACTCAACACCCAAAAAGAAGATGAACACATCAAAAAATGGGCAAGAGACATGAAGAGGCACTTCTCTGTAGAAGATATACAAACGGCTAACAGACACATGAAAACATGTTCAGCGTCACTAGCTATCAGGGAAATTCAAATCAAAACCACATTGAGATACCACCTTACACCAGTCAGAATGGCCAAAATTAACAAGACAGAAAACAACAAGTGTTGGAGAGGCTGCGGAGAAAAGGGAACCCTCTTACACTGTTGGTGGGAATGTAAACTGGTGCAGCCGCTTTGGAAAACAGTGTGGAGATTCCTTAAAAAATTAAAGATAGAGCCACCCTATGACCCTGCAATTGCACTACTGGGCATTTACCCCAAAGATACAGATGTAGTGAAAAGAAGGGCCATATGCACCCCAATGTTCATCGCAGCAATGGCCACAATCGCCAAACTGTGGAAAGAGCCAAGATGCTCATCAACAGATGAATGGATAAAGAAGATGTGGTACATATATACAATGGAATACTATGCCTCCATCAGAAAGGATGAATATCCAACTTTTGTAGCAACATGGACTGGACTGGAAGAGATTATGCTGAGTGAAATAAGCCACATAGAGAAAGTCAAGTATCACATGGTTTCCCTTACTTGCGGTGCATGAGAGGTAACCTGGAGGACAGTGGGAGAAGGAAAGTAAATGGGAACTAGGGTAATCTAGGGAAGGAAATGAAACAACAGAGACTTTGGACACATAAACAAACTGAGGGACTTGGAGGGAGGGGGGTGGAGGGATGGGAGAGCCTGGTGGTGGGTACTGGGGACACCTAAAGCGTGGAGCACTGGGTGTGGGAAATGGGGAATGAATCTTAGAACACTGGAAAAAAAAATTTTTAGTAACAATAAAAAAAAAAGAAGCTTATTTTGGACTGCAGTAGTTGTTTGAATTTGACATCTTTTGTTTATTTATGTTACTCTAATTGTTGTATATAAAAATTCATGAAAGCTAAGTTTTTTAATTGTGTCAAAATTATCTGGCATTGTATTAGGTAATTCCTTGAGTGTTAACTGTGGCCTTTCTCAGACCTTCCTTCTCCAGGTGCTTCCCTGACTATTCTTCAACCAAAGCCAGCCAGGTGACATAGAAGGCCTAGCTCCACTGGCTGGTGAGGTCTTGGTTCAGGCTTGGAGTATACCATTATCAATATCTGAAAGTCTGGCGTGGAGAGAAAGAAGAAGTTGACAGTGGTCTGATTTAGAAGAGAAGAGCAAAAGAAGCAATCCTGTTTGAGTTATGGCAGTGTAGTTCTTCCTAATTTGAAGCAAAACCCTAGTGGTAGGGATTAGAGCTACTTTGTACTTACTTTGTTCAGAAGTGTTCCTTTGATCTCAATACCATTCTGAGACTGGACTGCATGGTTCATGACTTTCGAAGTGTTGTGGTCACTTATCTGACACTCAAACTTTATTTTCCCAAAGAAATTATCCTTATTTGATTCTTCAGCAGTGCTACCTTATTTCATAAGACAGATAGGATATGATGAAGACACTTGCTGTGCATTGAAAGTTATATTCTTCCCATAGTATAGAATTCTTGCCAGGATGCAGCTGCTCAGAGAGGGACTACAGTCTCCAACTAATCTTGTACCTAGATGTGTCCGTGTCATCTAATCAGAGAAGTCTCATACCTGAGACTTGCCTTATTCGCCTATGTGAATAGGTTCACAACAGAAGAATAAAAGAAACATTTAGGCTGAGCTGTCATCAACATGCTCTAGGTTACCAATGAAAATAGGTCACAATAAAAATCTCTTTTAGCGGGATGCCTGGGTGGCTCAGTTGGTTAAGCGACTGCTTTCGGCTCAAGTCATGATCCCAGAGACCTGGGCTCGAGTCCCACATGGGCTCCCTGCTTGGCGGGAAGCCTGCTTCTCCCTCTCTCACTCCCCTGCTTGTGTTCCCCCTCAGGCTGTGTCTCTGTCTGTCAAATAAATAAAAAATCTTTAAAAAAACCCTCAAAACTCTTTTAGTTAATCATTCAAGGTATTCTTTCACATTTGATTCCCAGATTGATAACAAATAATTTTCATAGCTTCAGGCTCCTAGTACCATCATTCTAAATCTAGTTACTCTCTGGCTACTCAGTCCTACTTGGCTTCTCTGGTACCCATGGATAGTACTCTCCTTTTAGGACTCAGATATCTATCTCCCTGTCTTGAATTCTCTTATAAAAGAATGAAGCCAGTATTTGTATCTTTTTCTAAGAACACAGTAAATGTGGAGGTACAGATAATTTAAAAGCTTGATACAAGAAAATCATGTTCTAGAATATACTGGCATTATTCCCAGAGAAAAAGATCAGCATAAAGATCATTTTACAAATTAACAACTGGAATCTAGACTTTAGAAGAAATTAATAATTTGGGGCACCTGGGTGGCTCAGTCATTTAAGTGGCTGCCTTTGACTCAGGTCATGGTCCCAGGGTCCTGGGATGGAGCCCCCCATCAGGCTGCCTGCTCAGCAGGAAGCCTGCTTCTCCCTCTCCTGCTCTCCCTGCTTGTGTTCCCTCTCTTGCTGTCTCTCTCTGTGTCAAATAAATAAAATCTTAAAAATAAATAAATAAATAAAATCTTTTTAAAAAGAAATTAATTTCTAGTAATTATAGATTATATATATAATTAAATTCTATATTTTATATATAATTTATATATATAATTAAATTCTAGTAATTAATATCAGAAAGCCATTTCCTTTCCTCGATTGGAGAAACAAAGAGATGCAGGGGTTTTTCTGATCCAAAAGTGTAGGTAAGATCAAATTACAGTAGCTACAACCATAGAAGTCCTGTAGAGAGGTAGCAGGAAACAATAAAGAGATAAGACAGCTGAGTGAAAAAGGACTCAATTAACATAGTTACAGATATCCCACCTTTAGGATGTCTCTCACTTCATGGTGGCTAAAGAAGCTGGGTCTCTTCTTGTGTCACATATCTTACTGGCAACCATTAATCACTTTCTCATTCAAACCTTCCTGGTTTTCCCCCTGAGGCTTAATTGTGGCAACTATACTGAATTTTGAAGTGTACAAACAAATTATGCAGTAAACTATTTACTAGTTTATCTACCCCTAACTCCTCACAGCCATAATATGGGAAACTAGAGATACCATAATCCATTTTCTTTCTAAGATGCCATCACATGTTGCTTCTTTTGCTTTCTTTGTGCTAGCATGGAGATCATCTCATTTACCTTAATGTCTTTCTTTTAATAACCTGGAGTCATCTTATACCATAGACTGCAATTCTCTTTAAATCATCAAAATAATAAAATTAGTTTATGTACATAAAAGACTGGCTGCCTATATTGGAAAGATACCAAAACTTGCTTTAGTTTCAATATTAGAAATTACTGGGTAAACAGTAATTTTACCAAGAGTAAAATTCTAGACACTTCAGGGTGTCTAGAAATTCTTTTGTTTTATTCTAAAAATGTTATGAGGAAAAAATATTTTTTCTTGACGTAAACAGTAGTACAAAATAATACTTATGCAGCAGTTATGAAAGCATTCTTTATAATTTTTCAAAAGCTACCATACCTCATTTAAAACTAGCTATGTGACATTTAAATCATATGATGATAAAAATTTTTCAATAATCTGCCTTAAAGAATTAGATTATTACCATGTCAACAAAACAAGGGTAATCTGATTAAATTTCATTTAAAGTTAATTTCCAATAATTCCATTAATTTTGACAGGTGAGGACACAATTTGATGTAGGAAGACCCTAATCAGTAGAGGCCTTAGGCAGCTGGTAGAAAGAGAAACCACTGCCCTCTAGAATTCCCCCAAATGCCAGTCTTAGGGAAACCACACAGATAGAATTGCAACAAATAAGAGGTCACATTTAAAAAAAGAAAATCACAGAATACAAAGGAAATAAAGCACCATGTGTTAAGAGTCAGCAGAAAATGACAAAAAACAAACCTAAAACCACAAAGACATCTGACATTGTTATATTTGATACTGAATACAAAATTAGTGTGTTTACTATATAATTTTTTTTAATTGAAACCATTGGAGATAAGGAAAATTGATATTGAATCTACACTCCAGCTTAACCTAGGAACTTTGACATTATTGTTTGATAGCTTAGAAATAATTCTACCTACACTGCATAAAACTCAAAAGGCTCAGGACTAATAAATCAGGAAATAAAGTCACAGAGAAACTAAGAGATGGAAAATAATGAGATGTTATGAAATGCAGAGAATCACGGTAGGAGACCTAGTTAACCTCTAAATGGAATTTCAAAAGAAGATATTGGAAACAATGTAAAAGGAGTAATATGGAAGAAATTATGCTGAAAAAAATGTTATTTAAAAAGTCATAATTTAGAGGGAGTATATAATTAAGCAGGACAAAAAAAGTATACATCTAGATGCACTGTTCTGCAACCACACAGAATATCTAAAATAAAGATAAGATATTAAAACCATTCAGAGAAAAAAGTTATATTGACTCTAGGGAAATAGCAGTTCGACTAAAATTGATTCCTCAACATCTGCAGAACAATGAGAATATATAAATCCATATATCAATAATCATAATAAACATAAGTGCAATGCTTTTCAGTAAAAAGACTGGATATAAATTAAATAAACAAACAAGCAAGTAAATCCTGCTATGTGTCATTTATAAGAAATACAACCTAAGAACACAAGGAGTTTGAAGTTAAAACTACACCCAAAAAAGGCTGAAATACCTATATTACTGTTTTAGAGTTCTCCATAGAAACAGAACCAATAGGATATAAAGAAAAGTAGATAGATACACAAGGTTTATTATGGAATGACCCAGGTGGTTACAGAAGTCAAGAAATCCTACAATGTGCTGTCTGCAAGCTGGAGAACTAGGAAAACCGGTAGCATAATTCAGTCTGAGCACAAAGGCCTATGAACCAGAAGCTCTGAGAAGCAGTAGATGACTTCCCAGCTCAAGAATAAAGAATAGGAATTCGTCATCGCTTTGCCTTTTTGTTCCATTCTGGCTACAGAAGGATTGAATGATGCCCATGCACATTGGTGAGGGTAGAACTTATTACCTGGGCTACTGAATCAAATGCTAATCTCTTCCATAAACACCCTCACAGACACAGCCAAAAATAATGTTTTGCCAGATATCTGAATATCCTTTATCCCAGTCTAGTGACATATAAAAATAACTATTACAATTACTATTATTTTTTATTGTGTTATGTTATTCACCACACAGTACATTATAGTTTTTGATGTAGTATTCCATGATTCATTGTTTGTGTACAATTACTATAAAAAAACTGACTAAGTGGGTTGACTGGGCGGCTCAGTTGGTTAAGCCTCTGCCTTCGGCTCAGGTCATGATCCTGGGGTCCTGGGATCAAGGCCCACATCGGGCTCCCTGCTCAGTAGGGAGCCTGCTTCTCCCTCTGCCTGCCCCTCACCCCCCACTCTTGTGTGTGCTCTATCTCAGATAAATAAATAAAATCTTCTAAAAAATTAAAAAAAAAAACGGACAGAGATATAAGAGAAAATAGACTTTAAGATTGAAAGCCATGCCAAAGAATGAGTCACGGTAACAGAAGTTTCAGCATCAGGCAAATGAAATCAAATCATTATGTAGCTAATAAACTAGCTTCAAAAAAGGAAAAAAATCAACCAGTCCACTGTCATTTCGGTATATTTTATCATCCCTCAGGCTTGATATGTACAGACAGATACAGTGCCCTATAAAAACAACTATAGATTCCCATAGTATCTTCAAACTTATTTTTGGAACATTTATAGAAACTAGATATGAGAACAACAGCCATAAAAAAGGCTTAAATTCTTTCAAATAACATATAATACAAAAACATGGGGAGGGAGATTCTTATAATCTATATTTTATATATAATACAAGTCATGTGAGAGAACAGTAAAAGTATTACTTTGTGAAGGCACTTTGAAAGAAATTTGGCATAATCTTATAAATTTGAAAATAAACATGTCTCATGATCCAACGATGCCCCTCCTAGATATACGTTGATTCATATGCAGCAGAAAAGTAAAACAAGTTTTAGGTGCATTACTTGTAATATCAAGAATGCTAGAAAGAACCCAAATATCAATTGACAAAAGAATCCATTGTGGTATAGATACACAATGGGATACTATATAGTACTGAAATGAATAACTCATAATTACAGCCATCCACATGTGGGAATGTCAAAAATACTATGTTGAGTTAATAAAGAAATGTCAGAAAAATACATACAGTATGACAAAGTTCATAAGCAAGCAAAATAAAGGATTATATTGTTTAAGGAGATACATATATTCAGTAGAACTAGAAAAAATTAAAATAACAAATATAAATTCCAGGTGAGAAATTTCTGGAGCTGGGGGTTCACAGAGGTTGTTATACAGGAAGTACAAAGACCTTGATAAGTACGGTGAATGCTCTATTTCTCAGGCTGGGTGTTGGTTTTTCTGGGGTGTGTTCTATGATTAATCTTTATGTTTCATACTTAATCAAACATAGAATTTTATATACAAAATATTTCATACATTTGATAGAATGAAATATATGCAATGGCCAATTAGCACATAAAAAGATGTTCAGTGTCATTAGTCATTAAGGAAATGCAAGCCCAAACCACAGTGGCATACCGCTTCATGCCTATTTAGATGGCTGTTATTAAGTGAATGAATGAAAGAAGGAAGAAGGAAGAAGGAAGAAGGAAGGAAGGAAGGAAAGAAGGAAGGAAGGAAGGAAGTAGAGAAGGAAGGAAGGAAGGCAAGGGAAGAAAAAGGGAGGGAAGAAGGGAGGAAGAGGGGAAGAAGGGAAGAGAGCAGGAAAGGAAAAAATGAAAGCGCGAGCTAGTGTTCGTGAGGATGTGCAGAAATTGGAACCTTTGTGCCTTGCTGGTGGGAGTGTAAAAATGTTGCAGCCAATGTGAAAAATAGTTTGGCAGTTTCTCAGAAAGTTAAATAGAGCATTACCATATAATGTTTACTCCTACCTATATGCCTAAAAGAGTTGTAAGCAGGGACTCATACAGTTGTACAACAACGTTCATAGTAGCATTATTTACAATGGTCCAAAGGTGAGTAACCTAAGTGTTCATGAGCAGATAAATATATAAACAAAATGTGGTATATACATACAATGGAATATTATATAGTCACAAAAAGAAATAAATTTCTGATATATGCTATAACACAGATGAACGTGAAAACATGCCAAGTGAAATAATCCAGCCAAAGACAAATATTGTATGACTCCTCTTGTATGAGTTACCTAAAATAGACAAATTCATAGAGACAGAAAGTAGACAAGAAGTTAATAGGAACTAAAGGAAAGAGGAAATGGGCTGTTATTGATTAATGGGTATAGACTTTCTATTCGGAATAATGAAAAAGTTTGGGCACAGGTGGTGCTTATGGTTGCGCAACATTGCAAATGTACTCAGTACCCCTGAGTCATACACTTGAAGTCAGTTACAATGCTGAATTTTACGCTACATCTATTTAAACACAATAAAAGATTCTTTGTAAAAAAGAATTATTCACATCCATAATTACTGAAAAGGAACAGTCTCCCAGACATACTATTATTAATTTAAAAAACCAAGATGCAGAGTGGTGTACGCAGACTGTTCTGCCACTTTCAAGGAGAAAAGTAGAGGCTTTCTACACACATCCACATGCACATGCACACAGATATATGCGGAGAGATTTTCTAGAAATGCATGCGAGAAACTGATAACTATGGTTTTCTATGAAGTGAGAGGTGGGTGGAAAAGTGACTTACATTATATTTTTAATTTACTTACCACGTGTGCATCACCCTATTAAAAATAAATGAGATTTGGAATTAGAAACCTTTAGAAAATCATAGGTATTTTAGAAAAAAATAAACTTTTAGAAATGCATATGACCAATTGGATGGGGAAAGACCAGAGTTAACAGTATCGGTTGAATGATTATTTTAATATTGCAAACATGTGACAGTTGACATCTGAACAAAAACTCTAGTACTGGAATAGAAACTGAGAAATATCTTAAATATCTTAAATATTAATTATATATAAAGGATAAAGAAGGGATGAAAGGTTGCTTCAAATTTGGGGGTCTGGTTAACTAAGAAATTGATTGCCAATTCCTTAATTACTAAGTAATAATTGCTTATTATTAATAATAAAGAAATGTTCTACATCTATAGATTCCTTCTTCAAATATTCATCAAGCATCTACACTGTGCTTCCAGGCACTAGATACAGAGATGAGTGAACACGCTTTCCACTACTAGGACACAGTTTTGTGGGGAAGACAAATGTGAATAGAAATTACAGTGTAATAAAATAAATGCTGTAATATCCTCACAATCAATGTAAAGAGAACATAAAGTAAGGGGAAGTCAACTTACCAGTGGGAATGATAAGAGCTTTCAAAAAGGAGGTACAATCTCAACAGCAAAGTCAACCTCTGAAGGGGTGATCAAGAACCACACTGGACAAGGACAGAAATATCAAGTAGAAGTGGGTTTGGCACTTTTCATAAGAGATAGAACTTCAGATGTCTGGAGAGCAGAGCGTAAGCAGGTAAGAGCATAGGGAAACTGGAAGCCTCCCCAGTCCCTGAAATCAACATATGCAAAATAACAGTTCATGAGTTATCCACAAAAACCTCCTACTTCTGCTGACTGAATCATTTGGTTTTAGGCATTAGGGTCCTAAGCATATCCGCTTGTGATTTATAGTTTTGATCATTTTGTGTCCTGTTCCTTGCCAGTTTCCTCCCTGAGATATACAACCTCAAGAACCTTATATATATATGCCTTAAACTCCCGCTTGTTAAGGTGGGGCCATGGGGGAGGTGAATGATGAGTGAGAATAACGATTCTGTCTTCATGCTTCTAAGCAGGCTGAGGAAGAGGGAGATTTTGGAGAAGATGGCAGAGACTTTTCAAAAACACATCACTGAGAACCTGAAGACCTCAGTCATTCATAAGTGCTTAGTAAGAGCTGTTGGGGGGGGGTGCTTGTCCATGCACCATGACCACAGGGGTGAGCACAGACCGTGAAGTTTTCAGTCTCCTGCCTCAGTGACAAGGCTGCAAAATGGCATTGCTCAAATAACAAAATCAATATGTAGGTGGGACATCAGTCAACAATTGAGAGAATTAACAGAGAGATAGGAAAATACACTCCGTGCATGATCACTGTGTGCACTAAAGGCATTTTATGGTACCTGACTTGAAAATGTTAATTACTACGATTTTCAGCCTTCCTTCCTCCCTCTCACATTCTTTTCTTTCTCTGTGATGCAAACAGCATATACTGACACAAAATGGAAATCAGCAAACATATTTGTGATAAAGACCTAGTTGTTCTAAGTACTGTCTTATGGGTAATAAAAGTAAGAATAATATTAATAATGGATAATATTTGAGAACATACGCTGCTCTGAGTGTTTATTATGGTTTTGTTTTGTTTTTATTCACTATAAATCTTCGAGGTAGGTGTCACTCTTACAACTATTTTTAGAGATGAGGAAACTGAGACACAAAGAGTTTAAATAAATTGCCCAAGGTTGTACAGCTAATAAGAGGCAGGGCTAAGATTTGAACTAGAACAATCTGGTTCTGGGGCCTGAGCTGTTAAACAAGACACTGTGAAACTCCTGGCTAATATCTGTTACTCTGAACCATCAAATGAAATATGGGTACAACCTCAAGAACCTTATAACGTATAACAAGAACTGTAATGGTCAACAATCTGCAGTTACGGGATCATATAAGATCTATTACAATGGCCAACATATTTATCTCCTAGCTTGACCATGAAGATACTAGCTTTCAATATTCTTTCATAAGTTTATAAACCAATTGCCTCATCATATATAATTTCTGAAGTTAAGACTTTTTTATGAGATTCTCGGATATGCTATATTTTTGTAGTTAGAATTAAAATATATTAAGTATTTTTAAAGGAAGAAATAGGATGTGAAATTTGGAAATAAATAATTCACATGTTTTTGCTTATAAGATGTTATAAATTATATTTCTTATCAACTCATACTACTATAAATGCATAGAAATCTGAATTGAAAAATCTTAGTTCTCCTTATGCTTATCCTTTCTGCAATTTCTGTCACTACTTTTGGTTAATGGTCCAAAGGCAGCAAAAATCTTCCTTAGAATTTTAAACTTGTGGAAATCTGAGAAATAAGCACATATATTTATGAATGATACACTTTATTTTTTTTTACACTTTTCTTCTCAGTATTTTTTTCTTTTCAAAAAAGACTCCATGCCTTTCTGTTAGCTTGTTAGACTGAGGTCTTTCAGTGTTTCAAAAATGCCACATGTCACGACGACATTTTATAAATGGCACATTTGCTCTAGTGCCTGCATTTAGCAAAATACCTCTTAGTGCAGATCTTGAGTCTCACCAACCCAGACTGGGAACAGGATGCTGTCACCAAAAGGTATTCATTATATTTCAAGAAGGCAATATTAAGTCAAAGGAAGAGGGTCAATTTCATGACACTTTACACAAAGGAGAATGTCCTTGGAGATGGATGGCAGAGATTTGTAAAATGTATGCTATAATTAAAATTGTAACCATGGGTTCATGATTCTCTACAGATACTACAAGCTACATTAATTGACTAGGTGGAATTTCAAATTAACAAAGCATCATAATCAAAATGAGGAGGGTTATAATTAAATGTGTTTATGGGTGGGGGGTCACCGAGTGAGACAAAACCAGATTCTGTTTGCTGCTGCTGTCCTTCAAATATTAAAAGCAAAATTATGATGCAACAATTTAAACTAAAATATCGTCTTTAGTGATTTATTACTTCAGAATTATAAAGGCATAAGGCGGATGAATAAACTAAATGTGTAATGTATGAAGTTTAAACCACCGGTAAAAGGAGAAAAGCAGTAGAAAATTTTGTTATATATGTATAGTTTTTATATATTTATACTACATAGAAAATATAGCATATAATTGATTATATATTTTTATAAAATGTTTATATTTAATATATTTATAAAATATATGCTGTATTTATAAGAATATATAATACTTTAAAATATATTTATATATATAATATTACATATTATATATATCCAATTAATATATTATATATAAATATATATCCAAGTCCTAACTCACTGCCCCATTGGGAATATCAATGAATGGAAACTGTCAGTGTTCATGAGGACAAATACTCTTCCTTCTGTCACTTCATTTGTTTTGGCTTTTTTTCTTCCCTTTTAGTAGGAGGAGAGTATATTGGAGAAAAGCTAAAAGGTTCAGAGCTATTCACGCTATTAAATATCTTTACAGCTCCAAGCTTCAAGCAAATCTTTTAGAGAGCCCTCTGCTGGACTCATAATAAATATGCTGATTCAGAGGAAGCAACAAAAGCTTGCCTAGATGCCCTGATTGTGTGGAAAACAAAGAAGGTGAAGGAGGTGGAAAGTGAAATAGTATTCTCTATCCCAAGACTAAATACAACTGACCCCTGAAAAACATGAGAGTTAGGGACTCCACACACCTCTCTCTAATAAAAAATCCACATATAGGGCACCTGGGTGGCTCATTTGTTTGATCATCTGACTCCTGGTTTCAGTTCAGGTCATGGTCTCACAGTTGTGGGATTGGGACCTGTGTCAGACTCTGTCCAGTGTGGAGTTTCTTTCAGATTCTCTCTCCTTCCTTTCATTCTCTCTCTCAAATAAATAAATGAAATCTTTAAAAAAAATACACATATAACTTTTGACCCTCCAGAAACTTGACTACTAATAATGTACTGTTGACTCAAAGCATTACCAGTAACATAAACAGTTAATTAACAAATATTTTGTATGCTATATGTATCATACACTATATTCTTTCAATAAAGGAAGCCAGAGAAAAGAAAATGTTATTAAGAAAAGTGTAAGGGGAGGGCACTTGAGTGTCTCAATTGGTTAAGTGCCTGACACTTAATTTTGGTTCAGGTCATGATCTCAGGGTCATGGGATGAAGCCCCACATGTGGCTCTGCACTCAGCAGGTAATCTGCTTGAGATATTCTCTCTCCCTCTGAGTCCACCCCCGCTCACGTGTGTGTGTGCTCTCTCTCTCTCTATCTCAAATAAATAAATAAATCTCAGGATGCCTGTGTGGCTCAGTTGTTAAGCATCTGCCTTGGGCTTAGGTCATGATCCTAAGGTCCTGGGACTGAGCTCCGCATCAGTCTCCTTGCTCAGCAGGGGAGCCTGCTTCTCTCTCAGCCTGCTACTCCCCCCGCTTGTGTACACTCTCTCACTCTCTCTGACAAATAAATAAAATCTAAAAAAAATAATATAATAATAAATAAATCTTACAAAAAGAAAAGCATAAAGAAAATGCATTTAGAGTATTACACTGTATTTATTAAAAGTATCTGCATATAAATGGACCTGTGCAATTCAAACTCATGTTCAGGGGTGAACTGCAGCTACATTTGTAAGTCCTAGAGAAAAGACTTATAAAATGCTTTACTTTCTTTATAGCTTCCTCCTTTCTTCAAAACAACTTAAATGCATTTTAAATGTCTTCCTCTTAATTTAGCACTTTTTGCATTTGCTTTGTATTTTTTTGCCTCTCTCATCTACTAGAATGTAAATTACATGAAGGTTTGGATGATTGTATCTTGCTCACCACAGGATGAGCAGGTGCTTGTGTCAGAAGACTGTCCCATTTTATGCCTATTCAGCCTCCCCTACATTCCAGCCACAAGGTTCAGTTGGCTTCCCCATCTGCAATTTGTCAAGACCTCACATTGGCCAGTTCCACATACCTTCCTGACTCAGGACTTCTGGGCACCAAGGTGCAGCTGGCTTCCATCTTGAAGGAAGCTCTTTGATGGATTAGACAAACTATCACAAGAGGGAGGACTTATATTTTGCAAGGAATGTACTCTACTGAACAATTTTCTGTGCCACTTTTTTATTCTTTCAGTTCTACCTCTTATTCTAGCCCCTGTTCCATTCAAGAAACCAAATTCATGATGGTTTAATTTGCCAGTACTCACCTTGGTCAGTACTACATATTTCTCCATTACTGTGTTAAGGCCATTCTACTGCTGTAGTATGAGTTTCCCAGGTGAACCCACTCAGACACTGTGGAAGCCACTGATGCACAAGCAGGAAGTGTGAGTTATTTAAACCTGGGACGGGGGGTACTGTTGGCCAATGGAAGGCAGAATTCCATAGATAAATGTTTCTTTCTTTCATCCCTAGAGTGCAGAGTCCTGAGAAACATACATAAATTTCCTCAAACAATCCCAGAGGATTAAGCATTGGTTACTAGCAATGATGGCCACCTTGATAATGCTCTCTTATTTTACTCCACTAATTCCTTATTTCTGTTTTCTAGCTTGTCTCATTTTTAAATAAATTACTGAATGCATACTTTTATCTCGGATTCTAACTTGGGGTCAACCCAGGCTAGAAAAGAGATCAATATATATTCTTTGAATAAACAAACTAGTAAACAAACAAGTGAATATTGGTGATTCTCTAACCTTCCTGTTCAGTTCATTTTTCTTCTTTACTTTCTATTCTCAACACAAATGTTGGTATGACCCAGACTTTCAACTTTCACTCTCATTCCTTTAAGGCTTCTACACAACTTGCATCTTTAGGTTAGAACTACCCTGAGCATTTCCAAAACACATCAAGGGTATAACAATCTCCATTCTGACTTTTAGCTCTTACCAGGTTCAGAAATTCCAGAACTACACATGTTCCATGTGTGTATCAGCATATAGTGAATGTTGTAATTCCGCATAGTATTCCTACTGTTTTGCCATTTGAATGCTCCATAAACACTTCAAATCAATATATCCAAAGAAGAATTCCATATCTTTCTCATGAAATCTACCCTTTTTGGTGGGTTTCCATCCATTTAAACTTGTAAGTCAGAAGTTTGAATCTTTCTTGATTCTGATCTATCACTACCCATTCAATTAGGCACAAAGCCCTATATATTAAGATAATTAAGAGATCCGTTCTATCTCTTAAATATAATATAAATTTCACCCTAATTAACACTTCTATTACTGCTTCTTTAAATGGTATACTTATATTGCTGTGACATCATAACTAGTTTCTCCAATTTCATTCTTAATCCTGTATCTTGAAGATGTAGTAACTTTCCAAAATTCTTGTAATTTCCTTGTTTAACTTCTTAGAGGTATTTCATGGTCTTTAGTTTAAAGCTGAAATTTCTTAACAAAGCTCCTTTATTATACAGATCCCGCCTACTTCTCTCATTCTTTATCTTATTGTCCCTATACATACATTTTGTATCGATCATACAAAGCTCCCAAACAAGCCATGTTCTTTTTTACTTCTGTGTCTTTATACTTCAAGTATGCTTTTTCTATAACATCCTTTCTCATTCACCTATCATTATTCAAGAAATAATTCAAGTCTTAATTCCTTAATTCCTCTTAAAACCAATTTCCCACACAGCTTCACAGCTTCTCAATCCCAAGGCTTAATTGCATATTATTTCCTTTTTGTTTCTAGTTCTTTACTATTTAATGTCTCCTCCCTAATAGCACTATTACAAAGTATATTAGCTGTTGATTTTCTTAATTTTCTTTTACACAACTTGCATCTTTAGGTTAGGAACTTATCAGCTTTATATTTTTGAGATACATTTATATTTTTGAAATGTATTTTGAGATTCAGATCAGAGTGTCTGAATATAATTACTCATTAGTTAATGCCTGCCAAATAATAAAATCAATATCAATAAAATTTATTCATTGTGTAACAACATTTTCAAAGGTATACTCTAAGAAAGACATTATTTCCCACCATTTTCTAGAAAAGAAAAATGAAATTTAGAGAAAATGAAATACTCCCTTATGTACACAGCTAGGAAACAGCAAATAGCAAAATTTTGCAAAACCTTTGTCTAAATCAGTACAAGGCCTACATCCTTACTCTATGCCACAATATCCCCCAAGGCCCACATCAATTACATATGGAGGAAAGAATCAGTATTATGAGAGGTAACAGGGGAAAAAAGAAAATCCAAGTCAGGCCACCACAAATCTCTTTATTTCTATTCATAATTTTATTATTACTTTCCTGCTGGTTTGTATTATTTAGACAAGAAGGGAGACTTCTGCCTCTTTAACAAACCACATTAAAAGTAGATCTTCCACTGACAATACCCAAAAATTCATTGAGCCCTACTTTGCCTTAGTTACTTTTTTTCAAACGTTGGATGATCAATAAATGGACTGACTTGAAAGGAAACTACTTCCTTTAAATATCCACTAATC
This sequence comes from Spilogale gracilis, assembly GCA_004023965.1. Classification (NCBI taxonomy): domain Eukaryota; kingdom Metazoa; phylum Chordata; class Mammalia; order Carnivora; family Mephitidae; genus Spilogale; species Spilogale gracilis. The sequence goes on from PITA01010451.1 coordinate 15,580, forward strand.
TTCATATCTGACAAATCAAAAAGAAATGAACCAAACAATTTTGTTAAACATCAAAGAAAACAGAACCCCATACAAATAGAAACAAAGACACACTTTTTTCATTTTAGAATAGATCTCCTTTGCTTGTCAATCTGGTCAATGTAAGTAACAAGAATAGCTTGTGTTTTTTCTATTATTTTCTTTCAGAGCAAGAATTTTGTTCTGTGCCAAAAGTAGTAGTTGTTTTTGACACTCTTTCATCTGCTCTTGTTTTCTAGATAGGATATTTAAAGCCCTTTGTTGGGCAATGCAAACAGTGGAGACATTCACCAAATAAAAATGAAAAGGAATAATGTGATGTTTATTTCCCTACCTTAAGGATTTGCTTGGAACTGTACCAGGGGAAAAAATCTTAACACATACATTAAACTCTAGATGAAGATTTGCATTCTGAAATGCTTAAGGGTGAAGTGTACTGATAGAGTAAATTACCTTGAAGTCATCAAAAAATTATTCCTATGTGTTTATGGAAGATGCATAAAAAGATGATTGGATATTTGATAAAAAAAAAACTATAGCAAAATTGATAATAGAATCTAGATTATGGTTATCTACCAAATAGTTCTTTCAATTTCTTCTGTATTTTGGATAAAATTCATAATAAAATGTGGAAAAAAATCAATAAAAATGTATAGTTGATCTTATGCACAATCTCTGGACTTACATCAGTTTTCAGATCAAGAACCCATTGACTAATAGAGAATTCTAGGATCGTGTGAGGAAACTCGTACAAAACTATGACAAGTATATTCACTAGTAATTTCCTCTGTCCTTCCCTAAAGAGACCTATTGCCATTTACTTGGTTAACCATACATTGGGAAAAAGAGAATTTCTCCAAATCTTTTGAAAATGTTACTATATGTTGACATGTTGGCATTGATATTTAGAGATCTAAAGTGCCTTTATCATCTCTCCAATAGAATATGTAAAGATGTTATCTAACTAATAAATGATGTTTTAGAGTAGGTTCAGTTCACAGATGTGGTCACACCCAAGAGTTCCCATTCCTTAACTGTATAATTGTATTAGATTTAGGTGGTACTTGGTAGAAGACCCACATTATTTCCTTGAACTATGGCATAAGAGAAATACTGGAGGAAAAGGCCAAGTGGAACTTCCTGAAAATGCCCCTCTATCTCTGGCTAAGATAGTAAATATAGTAAGTCAAAAACAATAACATATTACCAAATGAATCAAAGAGATCAGCACCACACTTAAGGCATAAACTATGCTGGGGTATTGGCCTCCATCATTTCCCACTTAATTCAAAATTCTGGCCCCTGCAAAATTTAAATAAATCCAGGATATCACCCAAGTAGAAACCCAAATTTCAGCTTCTGTGTCAGATATGGTGTCTGGAGCAAATTAACACAGCTCCAGCCACTGATCTGATGGATGCATTCTTGTCCATCCTTACCAGTAAGGAGGATCAGAAACAGTTTACATTTAAATAGAATGGACAACAATATACACGTGTTGTCTTACTCCAATACTACTTGAATTTCTCTGGTCTTTTCTGAAATATAGTCCAGAGTAACTTGAGCAAATAAACATTCCACAGAACATCACTACTACTATATCTAACATTATGTTAATTTGGTTAAAATGTAAATTGGCAGCTTAGGTAAGAAGAATGTACTGGAGAGGTTGAATAGCACAACCCACAAAGACTGAAGGTCCTGTCTCATTAGTGACATTTTCAATCATCCAGTAATCTGTGGCATGCCGTGTTACTTCTTCAATGCAAAAGAGGGTATTTGTATCCCAGATCTCCTAGCACAAAAAGAAATATACAATGTTTGTCACATTTTCAGGTTCTGAAAACAGCGGGTTCTGAAAACATAGGAATAGTACTCTGACCTATTTATTGAATGAAAAAGAAGACTGCTAACTTTGACTGGAGCCCAGAAGAGGAAAGAACTCTCAGTATGTTCAGAGTATGATTCTAGTAGGCTTGGCCCTTGAGATAAACAGGATAAGAAAAGAATACATGTGGAATTTGTAAGTAAGATCAAATAACAGAAGATTCTGAGGGTTCTGAAGAAGTGTTATATTATCTACTGCACAGAAAGGATAGTCTCTTTCAAAAATGGTGTTGGAAAAACCAGATAGCTATAAAATAATAAAATTGAGCCCCTGACTCACACCATAAATTAAAAACCCACTCAAAATAAAGATTTAAAATGAAAGTCCTGAAATCATGAAACTACTAGAAGAAACATGAGCAAAAACTTCATGACGTTAGTTCCAGAAATGGTTTCCTGGATGTAACATGAAAAACACAAGCAACAAGATCAAAAGTAGATGAGTTGAGTTGGACTACCTCAAACTAAAAATATTCTGCACAGCTAAGGAAACAATTAAAAAAGTAAAAAGAAAACTCGTGGATTGGAAGAAAATATCTTCAAACTACATATCTGATAAAAGATTAGTATCTATACTATACAAAGAATTTCTACAACTCAACAGCAAAAACCAAATAACACAATTTAAAAATGGGCAAAGAATTTTGATAGATGTTCCTTAAAAGAAGACATACAATGGCCAAGAGGTATATAAAAGGATGCTCACTAATCATTGGGAAAATGCAAATAAAAAGTGCAATGAACTATCATTTCACAATTGTGAAGAGGAGCATTATATACACAAACACACAATAAGTGTTGGAGAGGATGTGGAAAAATTGGAACCATTTACACTGTTGGTGGAAATGCAAATACATGCAGGCACTATGGAAAAAATTATGGATGTTCCTCAAAAAATTAAAAGTGGAACTACCATAAAATCCAGCAATCCCACTTTCAGGTATTTATTCAAACAAATTGAAATCAGACCTCAAAACGATATTAGCACTCATATGTTCATGCTCTTATCACAATAGCCACACTGTGAAAACAACCTAAGTGTTCTTCAACAGGTTAATGGATAAAGAAAATGTGGATATATGTACATTGGGATACTGCTCAGTCTTTTAGAAAGAAGGAAATTATGCAATATCCAACAGTGTGGATGAATCTTGAGGACATTATGCTAAGTGAAATAAGTCAGTCACAGAAAGACAAATACTGCATAATTCCACTTAGGCGAAGTATCTAAAATAGTTGCATTTGTAGAATCACAATGAAGGGAAAGATGGTTGTAAGGGGGCTGTAAAGAAGTGGAGGAGAAATTGGTAGCTTTAATCAGTGAGCATAAAGTTTCAGTTAAGCAAGATGAATAAGCTCTAGATATCTACTTCATAACATTGTACTTATACTCAAAAATAATGCATTGTATACTTAAAAAATTTAAGAGGGCATATTCACATTAAGTGTTCTTACACAGTAAAATAAAATTTAAAAAAATTATCAGGTAAATGGCTGTTAAATGGGTTTAATCTTAGCTTTGCCCAATTTCAATTTCTATACCCTTTCCACTAAAAATATTGCTCCCCTGAAATCTATTTTAATTGCAGAATATTGTAGTCTTACCAATATCTGTAATCTCTCTGAAGAAAGAACATGTCCACGGAGAGGCCTAGGTGGGATTTGAGGCTCTAAGAAAATGTTGAGAAATAATATTAATTTGGTCATGTATTCCATTATCTTCAAGTTATGGAAATATATCCAGTGTACAAGGGTTTTCCATTTCCCTTCCCTAGGGAAGATTTATTATTGTTAATGCTTTGCTTTGTGTCTTAATTTTATGATATGGAAGTATTTTGTCAAGTCTTAACAATTCCTAAACATGTTTTCCTTTAAAACTACCAAATTTCGGGCGCCTGGGTGGCTCAGTGGGTTAAAGCCTCTGCCTTCCACTCAGGTCATGCTCTCAGGGTCCTGGGATCGAGGCCCGCATCAGGTTCTCTGCTCAGTGGGGAGCCTGCTTCCTCCTCTCTCTCTGCCTGCCTCTCTGCCTATTTGTGATCTCTCTCTCTGTGTGTTAAATAAATAAATAAAATCTTAAAAAATATTTAAAAAAACTACCAAATTTCATAATTTTTATTGCTATGAAATCATTAGGCCTATAATTTTGTTTACTCAGTGTCTTGAAAGCAGGAAGGGTGTCCTAGACAAAGGAAATGAGTACTCTAGTCATTAAATGTTACATATTTTGCTATAAATGAAAAATTAGAATTCTATATTAGTCATCATTATCTCTTGAACTTATTTTATGAGTGAGATTTTGAAGGGCTTTTTAATAGTTCCTAAACTCACAATACAAGAGAATCAGCACCTGAGTGAGAGAGTTACCTTATAAACAAAACCTCCTAGCTGGCGTTTTCTAAGAAATCTATAATTTGACCCTGTACATACTATAGTTTCACTGATTCAAGTTGAAACTTATTTCATTGATGATCTACTTAATTATCCTCAATTGATAGGGATATAATTCTTCCCAAAAATTCGGTGTTCAGTAAGTAGAGGTAATCAAGTACAATTCATGTCTCAAGTACAAAGTGGGTATGATTAAAATGAAACAAATCAAAAACATTAATCAATAAGGCTATATATTTCAGTTCAGTGGATGAACAGAGTTACAATACATATCCAAGTGGATGGAAAAATAGAATAAAAAGCTTTGTTATATAATTTTTATTATTGAAAAGTATTGAAATACTGTGATTGGTCAGATGAAAGAAGTGAATAACAGAGATACCTTATAAACAGTGAATGGGACTGAATTATAAAGAAAAAAACACAGTATGTTAACAAACACATTAAAAAATATTCAAGTACAAAGCTTACATTCACTCTAATTTATGTGTAAGCCCAGATAAAATCATGGGCAAAGTCTAACTCATCAAAATGAATGGTGTTGTGGAATTCCCAGTACCCAAAAATGACAGGGAAAATCACAGGATATCTGGAGGGAAATATTGGCTCTACCACATAATCATTAGCTGTATTATCTTCATTATAGCTCAACCTCTCTGAGGGTCACATTTTTTAATCTCTAAAAGGGGATAGAGGACTTATCTTTCAGGGATTTTTAAGGATTAAAGAAGATCATCCATATGTCTATTGTGAAAGAGTTAATACAGTTACATTTTGCCCTAGCACACAGCTAAATTCTATTTTCCAGCCTTCCCTACAGTTAGGTGGGACCATAGGATTAAATTCTGAGCAATGGGGTGTTGGTGGAAATAATGTATGCCATTTCTAATAGAGGTTTCTAAAATGTCTTCTACAATATAAGCTCTGTTTCTCATGTGCTGGCTAGATGACTTCAGGACATTGAAGAACATGGAATATTTATCAGACTTGGCCCCTAAATTATTATACTCCCAGAAGACCCTCATTAGACTAATGAAGTGAACATAAATTAAATATGACTATGGCTGTTGTACGGAAGTTAGCTATTGCTGACAAATACTATAGGGATATTGTGTTGTTTTTCTTTCTTTTTCCATTATTAACTAGTAGCTTCTGAGGAATACATAAGTTAAAGGGAGATCTATCTGATAATACAAGTGCCATTTGATCTAATTTAACTAATTTATCTATTTAACAAAATTTATTGAACCATATGTGCCAAGAATGGTTCTAGAAACTAGAAATAGAAGGTAAATTAAATTCAAGTCCATGCTCTTATGTAGCAAATATTCTAGAGAGTGAAACAAGCAAATTGACACACACACATCACACACATACATTATATATAATGTATATATATTATATATAAGTTATATGAAAAAATATAATAGGACAAGAAAATATAGTATGATAGGGGACTATTTTAGACAAAAAGTTCTGAGAAGTTTCTTGAGAAGTGAACTGAAGTAAAGATGTAGAGAATAAACCACTCTAAGTAGAGGCAATTGCAAATGCAAAGGCCCGGATAGAAACATGCTTGGCAAGTTTGAGAAATATCAGGGAGGTCAGAATAACCAGAGACCAGAGAGCAAAAGCTAGAGTGGTCACAGACTCATTGATCATTTATATATATATATATAATTTATAGTATGCATATTAAAAATATATTATGTATATATTTATAATATATTTATTATATATAAAAATAGGTTCATTTATAATATATATATCCAATATCCTACTAGATGATGTAGCAACGGATCATAACAAGGACTTTGGGTTTTATGTGAAATAAAATGAAATGATGGAAGAGTTGAGACCCGGTCCTGCTTTCAAGATACTGAGTAAACAAAATAAGACATCTCATTTGATGGCTTATTTTTAAAAGTAACTAGCCACTTTGACTGCTGTGCAGAAAACACACTATAGAGGGCAAGAGTGGAACCAAGAACTGCCAGGAGGCTATTAGGATAACCCACATGAGAGGTGATGCTGTCTGTGAGTAGTATGTGGGGAGCAGGAGCGGTGCCAAGTGGAAGGTTTGTAATACATTGTAAATGTGCAGCAGGCAAGACTCCTGGTGTGTTGATGGGATATAAGAAAAGAATCATGACCTCCAAAGTGTGATCTGGGACACTGAGTCAGGCTGTTTTGTTGAGAAAAAGTATACCATTAAAAAGACTATTTGAGAGTAGTCACAGAGAAGAATCAAGGGTTTGGGACATATAAAGTTTTAGATCTTTCAAACTTGAAGAATTATACTTGGAATGAGTATATGTCCATCATTTATTCTTACATTCCAATTGTCTTAATAAAACAAAGGAAAAAATTAGGCAGCTCCACACCAAAGACCTTTTCCCAGCGGCACTACAGGCATCCAGTAGAAGGCCTATCTTTATCACTGAAGCAGCTTTGAAAGAGGCCAGGATTCAAGTTCCTGTATTGGACACCTCCTATACCTCACCTCCCCGCCTCTCAGCCCAACATAGATTCCAACCTCTGCTCTTGCAACCAGCTTTGTGTACTGTGACCTGACGGTTGTCAGCACCTCTCTTCACGTGCCCAGCTGTATTGCCCTGGGCTTCCCTAAGGTCTCGGTGAGGGACTGATAGGAATGGATTTGAATGTAGAAGAAGCTAACACTCCATGGGGCGATCCACTAGAAAAAAAGGATGAGAAGCAATAGATAAATGTTCCCTCCTTCCATCCTGCAGGTGGGCAGTTTTGAGGCTCTAACAGTTCCTCAGAACTTTGTGACAGGATCAAACTCCAAGAATCAATGTCAGTAACCTATTTATACTACGCTTTTACACTAGCCCTTTTTTCTTTCTCTGTTGTACTATATTTCCAGTCCCTTAGACTTTCTCTCTGGGATTGTTTTCCAAATAAAGCATCTCACGTGAATATAAAGCAAATCTTCCAGATGGGATGCTGGAATGAAATTTCTCACTCATCACGCACATATAGGATGAAGGCCTCAGGATGTAATCATTTGTTTCATTAACCCTCTGTTGTGGTTTTTTTGGGAATTGTCAGATACCACCTTACAAGATTTGTGATGGGCTGAACTTAATGAGTAACTATCTGTGCAAACTAGGGATAGATCAAGCAGCTTTTATGCCTCCCTCCCATCTTCCTGGCCACCCACCTTTCACTCCAGCCTTTTGGGGTTATAATGAGCACTGAGCAGATACAACCTAAAGCACTTTGCCCCAGCTAAACCTCCTACCTCTTGCTTTTTCACTTAGTCCTCTCTAACACAAACATTGAGGGACTCCATAGAGCAATGGTCTAAGACTTCAGATAATCAGATCTGCCAGATTTTGTATGAATTAGAATCAGGAATTACTAAATGGTGTCCTGAGGCTCATTCCTTGTTAATCAAGTAATTGATTTTGAAATGTAATTTGATGTTGGTATACCATAATATGAGCATCCAGGTGATTTTTAAGCAATAATTTCAGATGATCAGAAGCGATTTTAGTTAATACTAGTGTCTTCCATATTTTGAGCCAATGATGGAGTGGGAAGCATTGTTTAAAGGAATACAGTTTGGGGTACCTGGCTGGTCAGTCAGAAGAGCACACAACTCTTGCTCATGGGATTGTGAGTTTGAGCCCCACGTTGGGTATAGGGATTACTTATATACATACATACATACATACATACATACAAAAGAAATACAGCTTAACTGAAGTCCATTATGCTTTGCATATACAGATATTACTAGTTTTAAATAGATGTAGATAATATCTAGAATAAAATACAAACTGATCTAAAAGAGTATCTGAATTCATAGTAGCGTTCAATTAGTATGTATTTTATAAATAAATAAATAAATAAACAAATAAATAAAATTTTCTCAAAAAACTATGTATACAACTACTATCACAGAGAAATGGTGCATAGATTTTTTTTAATGTTAAGAAGGAGTCACAATGCTCAGAAATATCAAGTGCTATCGTGCTTGAGGATGGAGTTTGCCAGAAATGTTACTCATGAATAATGTAAGAAGTACAAGTTAAAAATAACAAGCTAGTTCTCCCTGTTAAAAATAATGCAACAGACTTACCTTCACTTCGTTGTCTTAGAGCACTTATTTTAGAAAATTCGTAATTGTATTTACTTTCCCCTCTCTTTGAAATGTGTATAAATCTGAAAAAATAGACAGGACTTTTGCCACCTTTATGATACAATGATGTCTTTCTCAAGGACCTAAAAATCCGTCTCTGATATTTAAACATAAAGGGAGATTAATGCCCCCATCTCCCAATTTCTGTGGGAGGGTTGGAGTCTAACCTGAGTGGCCTTGAGCCAACCTGCAAAACTACCTCCTATCATAAAGACATGAGACGTTTATTTTTCCCATGGATAAAGCCAATTAGTTACCAGAATATGGTCACCCCAATTATAGCATGAATCTAGAATTAACCATGTGATAAATGGTGCTGTCAAGTCCTCTTACCTGAGGATTAGTTACTGTTTATCTGGAGAATGTGTATGTATTGTATCTGCTTAACTCTACAAAAGGGTGAGATTTCTGTTTTTGCAATCTCTCAGCGGATGGCCTGTGATGTGCATTGTATTTCTAAGTTTACTCAATAATAAAGCTGCTTCTTTATAACTTTGTGGAAAAGGTTTTATGGGCTGGGAGATCTTATTTTTAATAACATTTTCCCAAAAGTAAAGAGGAAAATCCTCTATTGATGGACCCAATGTTTATCAGGCCAGCACTGAAATGAGCCATATAACAGGTTCTGTTATAGAATTTCTACCCTTGCTCCCTCATCTCTGTGGTATCTTAAACAAACTTGAACCTATAATCACCATTCATGTGTGTAATGGGTAGCTCTGCATTACTTGTAGACCTTCAACCTTCTCTTTTCGTTATCGTGAGGCTGTTATAAACAGTTCCTCACATGATTACTCTTCCATTTTTTTTTTCATCTGACCTTTCCCGGTTATTGTCAGCTCTTCAGGCTTATCCCAGGCTTCAGTCTAAGCATTTTTCTGAGCAGCTGAACTCAACTCCTGCTTGTTCCTTCTCATTATCTTTTTCTACAGTCCCAAATTATAGCCATGGGTCAGAAATTCTCATCCTCATGCTTCAGAATTCACTTCACTTCAAACAGGTTTTCCTATACCCCATTTTAAGATTAAGAACAACTTGCACATTGAAAGAGATGTTGTATGCTTGTATTAGCATTTTTCTTCCAAGAAAGGTAGAAGAAGGTCCAAGGTAATTCCACTATGCCTAGGGCAGTATTTTTAAATCAACAAGTCAGGATTACATTTCAATTGGCAATTAGTGCATCAGCTGACTTAGGCTCTTGAGTTCCAACATCCTGTTCCAAACTGTCACTAGTACTGTGATACCCTGGGTGTGAAATGCCAGTAGCACTGACAGAAGGGTCTTACAGAGCACATGGTATGGTAGATGATGTTCATTAGCGATGGCTCTGTACTTATTTCCCAAATGTGATTCCCAGACAAAGGTAACACCCAGGACATCAGATTGTTTAATTGGACTATTCTGTTAGGCAATGACTCAATCACAAAAGGAAAAAATAACATGTGCTTTTTCAGAATTCACTGACGTCTTAGTCACACCACTCCACAGTGATTTAAATGGTGCCTGAGGCTGTTTTGTGCTCAAAAACTAACTCTTACTTTTGATGTAAGTCCCACTTGACAGTCTCATGAGGGATACTATAAATCCTGTTCTGCTATTAGTGACAATTTAACAGAGGTGCCCAATACATACATCTTTCTACTTTAGGATACCAAATCTAAATTCATGGTGTGTCTTTTTCTTTTCTATAATACAGAAAAAAAAAATCCATGTATAGACCACTATAAAATTTTGAATTTCCCATAAGTGATGCTTGGACCAGTGATTATAATTCCATAACTCCTTAAAATATACTCTAGTATAGAGCTAAATAAAGTCATCATTTTATTTTACCTGGAGATTTTTAGGACAGCCAGACATTAAGACAGATGACCCTAGCAGTGATGCAACCTAATCAATGTCTGGATCAACTGAACCACTTTGAAGTCAACACAACAAAGCTGTTGTAAGAAAACTTCCCTTGTGGAGAAACTAGAACTTTTTTTTTTTAAGATTTTATTTTATTTATTTGACGGACAGATCATAGGCAGTCAGAGAGGCAGGCAGAGAGAGGGGAGGAAGCAGTCTCTCTGAGCAGAGAGCCCGACGTGGGCCTCAATCCCAGGACCCTGAGATCATGACCTGAGCCAAAGGCAGAGGCTTTAACCCACTGAGCCACCCAGGCACCCGAAAAATTAGAACTTTTGTGCAATGTTGGTGGGAATGTCAAATGATACAGCTGCCATGGAAAACACTATGGAAGTTTCTAGAAATATTAAGAATAGAACTACCCCATGATCCAACAATTCTGCTTCTGGTTATCCAGAAGAACTGAAGGAGAAGGAGAAGAACGAGAAGGAGAAGGAGGAGGAAGAGAAGGAGAAGGAGGAAGAGGAAGAGGAAAAAGAAGAATAAGAAGAATAAGAAGAATAAGAAGAATAAGAATAAGAATAAGAATAAGAAGAAGAAGAAGAAGAAGAAGAAGAAGAAGAAGAAAGAAGAAGAAAGAAGAAGAAAAAGAAGAAGAAGAAAGAATTTCCATCTGCACTGCTGTATTCACTGCAGCATTATTCATAGTAGCCAAGATATGGGAGTAACATAAATGTCCATCTGTAGATGAATGGACAAACAAAATGTGATGTATACATACAATAGAATTTGTTGAGTCATAAAAGGAGAAAATCCTATTATATGCTATAAGATGAATGAATCCTGAGGATGTTATCTTAAGTGAACTAAACCAATCACAGCAGGCAAGCACTGCATGATTTCACTTATATGAGGTAACTAAAGAAGTTAAACCCATTGAAGCAGAAGGTAGAATGGTGGCTGCCAAGAGCTGGGATAAAGGAGAAATGGAGAGCTACTGTTCGGTGTGTATAAATTTTCAGTTATGAAAAACGAAAAAGTTCTAGAGACCTATTGGGCAACATTGTTCTTACAGTTAACAGTATGGTAATGTACACTTTAAAGTTTTGGTAAGATAGTGGAGCTAATGTCACATGTTTTTTACCACAATAGGAAAGAAGGAACAAACGAATGAACAAACAAAGGAAGGAAGGCAGGCAGAGAAGGAGGGAGGGAGGAAGGAAGAAAAACTCATCCTCATGACGAGTATAGTAAAAGCATAATTGTCATAATGATTAGCTATGAGATATGACCTCTATTCTCACAAACAATGATGTAACTATCAATGATGGCACATTCCTCACCTCTGTCCATGTTCCACGATCACCAAAATTTTGCATGTTATGAAAAAAAAGGAAAAACAAAAAAAAAATGCCAATCTCTTTAATCCTCAGTTTTCTGTATATCCCAATGAATAATACTTACCTCTCAAATATGCTAAGTATTTATCTAAAGAATATATCCAATTTCTGATACATATGAGATGATCAAATAAGGAATGGCAATTATCATGCTAAATCAATTTATTTAATGGTATACTTCTTTAGTTGGTAAATTTATATGATCAACACCAATATATCTACATTAATTGGACTTTTCTGTAACAAGGTGATTCAGTTATAAAGGGAAAAAATAACATGGAGATTTTCACAGTAGACACAGCAGTTTCTATGAGAGGCAATAGCAGTTCTCAAGTCAATTAAAACACACTCCTGTTAACTTCTACCAAGTTGTGTTTTGTTTGTTTTTAATTCTCAGATTGATTTTATGGGAAAAAATCATGATTTTTTCAAATGCCAGTGTGTATAGTTTGTACCAAAGTTTGGTTTTTAATAGGTACAACAAAAAAAATATGGTGTTATTTTTTGGTTTCCACTGAATATAAAATCATGGGTGATCAGTGGATAGATAATTATGTATGAAACCTCCATGCATAGTCATTTAACATCATTAATGATATGAATAGGATGTAATGGACAAGGTAGGGCATTAGAGGTATTCATTCCTCCTGATGCCAGGAGAATGGATCAAGGTTCACTGCTGAGTCTTTTCCCATGAGTTGCTTCCCACCAAAGGAAACTACTTTACCCAAGATTAGACCTCCTCCCTGATCTTTCCCCAGAGATTTTGACTTGTGTTATAAGGCACGTTGTTTTAGAATTATTATATTTCCAGGACACCTGTGTTGCCTAGTAGGTTAAGTATTTGCCTTCAGCTCAGGTCATGATCCCAAGGTCCTAGGATCAAGCCCCTCATCAGGCTCCTTGGTCAGTGGGGAGCCTGTTCCTCCCTCTACCTGCCACTCCCCCTGCTTGTGGTTGTGCTCTCTCAATATCTCTTTCTCTCTGACACATAAATAAAATCTTTTTAAAAAAAGAATTATTATTTTTCCTACATATAATAGTCAAATATATAGAAAGATTGAAAAAAAACATTACAGTGACCCCATGTATCTACCACCTAGTTTCTACCATTTACATTTTATAATACCTGCTTTCTCATATGTCTATCTATCCATCTATCTACTTGGATTTATTATGAACATCTGAGTATGTAATTTAAAATATTGGTAATCATTGTAAAATGTAAAATTGCAATGAAAATCTACCTCACCTAAACCAGGCTGCACTGTTATCAAGGTATTTTTTTTTAAAAGATTTTATTTATTTATTCAACAGAGAGAAACACAGCGAGAGAGGGAACACAAGCAGGGGGAGTGAGAGAGGGAGAGCAGGCTTCCTGCTGAGCAGGGAGCCGAATGTGGGACTTGATCCTGGGACTCCGGGATCATGACCTGAGCTGAAGGCAGTCGCTTAACCAACTGAGCCGCCCAGGCGCCCCTATCAAGGTATTTTAAACTGTCTTTTTTTTCACTAATATAAGATGTTCAACCAAGACAGAATTGAAATCATTACATGTTCAAAGTGTGCTTGAACAAAGAAAGTAAGCCTCATTATATACTTTGCAGATATACTTACAATTAATAGTTGCCTACAAAGATGAAACCTGCTAAAAAAAATCAACCAGTATATCATGAGGTATGAGTATTTCTTCCACGCTACCTGATGGACAGACCCACCTATCATTCCATCATTCCTCTCCAAGAATACTTCCTAATGAGCGATAGCTAGAAACCTGAGTGACAGAAGGCCAGGAACAATTTTATTATCCTGAAAGCCCGTCATATTTTTCTATTGCCAATGTTCTAGTCCCAGGTTTAAGGAATATTTTTCTCAAAAAATGCCTGTGAAAATATTGGATAGGGGCACCTGGGTGGCTCAGTTTGTTGAGTGATTGCCTTCGGCTCAGGTCATGATCCTGGAGACCCGGGATCGAGCCCCACTTCGGGCCGCCTGCTCGGTGGGAAGCCTGCTTCTCCCTCTCTCATTCTCCCTGCTGTGTTCCCTCTCTGGCTGTGTTTCTCTCTGTCAAATAAATAAAATCTTAAAAAAAAAAAAAAAGAAAATATTGGATATAAAAATATAAGTAAGATTCACAATTGCAAGACTGCTTCTGAAAATATTCAGAGAGCATCTTCTTCAGAGTTTATATAAGAGCTTCAGTTTGTGTGGCTACATCATTAGCATCCCCTTATCATCATGCTAATCCAAAAGCTAAAGAGGTGGGAAACTTAGTTACAGTTGGGTGGGCGTGTACAGGGGGACATTAATAAATTGGTCACATTGTTATATCAGTTGTACCCTAGACTGTAGGACCTAAGCAAAGAAGTTGCTCCTCCAAAACTCAGTTGAAGATGAATGTCTATTTAGCCTCACTCACATGCAGTATGACTATCATAGGAGCGATCTACCAGCCACCAATGCTGAAAAAATATTTCTGCTGTATTATGTCAAGCCTCAAAATGCAATTGCATTATACAAAATCTCAATAGCTAAACTTTATCTAATAACATTTAAGATTTACTTTTACATTTGACATGTTCTTTCTATATAATATTCATCTTGACCAACTGTTGGTTTTAACATTTGAACATTCAACCTCCAGCCAAAATGTGTATTCAGTACACCTCCAGTGTTAGATAGATGGTTTTTCCTTTGTTAAGGTGTCAGATCATTTTTATGTTGAAAACTTAGATTCTATATTTTTATATTTTAAAATCATATCATATTCCTAAAGAATTCTTTCCATTCAGAATCTTTAAGTACTTTTGAAAAGCAATATTAAAATTCATTCTCACAATTATCTCTCTGGAGTTAGTGTGAACTTCCATAAAATCAGAAACAAAACAAAATGAAAAACAAAAACCCAGATTGTGGGGTGCCTGGGTGGCTCAGAGGGTTAAAGCCTCTGCCTTAGGCTCAGGTCATGATCTCAGGGTCCTGGAATTGAGTCCCACATCTGGCTCTCTGCTCCACAGGGAGCCTGCTTCCTCATCTCTCTCTGCCTGCCTCTCTACCTACTTGTGATCTCTCTCTGTGAAATAAATAAATAAATAAAATCTTAAAAAAAAAAAACCCTATTGTATTTTATTATTTAGAACACATACATGGATTTCAGAGCTTATCTGGAGTGATTTTTGGTTTCAAAAATTTCACTAAAATGATGTTTTGCTATCTTTCGTGGACTGCATTATTTTGTATAAAACTCTATTTTTATATTTTGTTAGTACAGACAAAAGTCAGAAGTTAGATTTTGAATGTATAGCTTTACTAATTAAATATCTGATACTCATTAAACATAGTCAGAGGTGAAAGAGTGAAATGCAGAGCATGTGTGTATAGTTTGTACCAAAGTTTGGTTTTTGAATAGGTACAAACAAAATATAGTGTTACTCTTTGGTTTCTGCTGAATATAAACTCCTGGGTGATGAGTGGATAGATCCACATAGAACATCTATGCCATGGGAAGATGCTACCTGTGGTGAAGATTGTGTACACAATGAGCCCAGACTCTCTCCCTTATTAGGAACAGGTGCACATTTAAACAACTTAGGTCTATTTTTAAGTCCGTTATTAAAAACAGCTGGACAAATATTTCATGAATCTCAGGAAAGAAACTGGAAGAGAATGGTTCATGGAAATAAATAATGGAGGGCAAAGGGCATTTGAGTAAAGTATGGGCAAGGGAAATTTGCCAGTTTAAACAGGAAACAGATAAAGGAAAGGTCAAGCTTCCTGACATGAAGCAAGACTTTGTTTATCAAAATGAGATTCATCTTCTAAGTGAAAATGTGATTAGTAGGTAAAGGGCTAGCTGACCCTACATGTAACATTGTACTGACCTAGGGGAGGTCATAAATTCTAACTACATTTGATAGGTGACTTTCAAAGAAATTGTTCACACTGATATTTGTAAAAATGGCTTAAAGAAAGTGTTTGCAAAAAAAATAAAAAGAAGAAAAAATGTTTGCATTTCTTTATGGTGTAGGTGCACCCACAGACCATTTAGTAAATAAAATGTCCTTTCACTTTTGATAGTTAAGGAGAGAAACATTACTCTTAACCTTGTCATGATGGAGTTGTAACCTCTTTTCTGAGTAAGATATATTGGATCTTTATTTAAAAAATAAAAGTAATAATTTGGATTTCTACTCTGTACAGAAAAAACTTGAACTTTATTTCTCATTAGGGACCAAACAAGCAAGTGGAATACTTTGAGTTTTAGATTGTGGTGCAATTATACTTTCTCTTGATAGCTTTCTTATAGTGAATCTTGACTTACAGTCTGTTTTAGGACAGGCAATGATTTCAGCTAAAGTTTCACCAATAACCTTGCTCAGTCACATGACTGGAATATAAAAATACCAAGTCTGATGGTATGCCTAAGACCCCTAGAGGAAAATCTTCCTCTGTAAGCCATATTCACATCGTCAGAGCAGATGCAGTTAGGAATCCTAAGACTATTTAGTCCCTAGGATTTTGGCTTGCCTGAACAAAATGTGTCAGCTTTTGTTGGTTCCAAATCTTGCCAATTTTTTCACCTTTGTTACAGCCATTTTAATCCCTCACTGTTGAAATGCTATGCCAGCCTCTACCACCGCATTCTTTGAAGTAAGTGAACACAAAGAGAAGAAATACAATTTGCCTCAAAAGTGATAGATACAGGAAAGGGTGCATAGGTTAGATACCGCCTGCCCAAAAGGTATAATTTGGGAGATAGAGGCCAAACCTCTCCCAAACTCCAACTTCAACTACTGCCTTATTGTCTGAAATTATACCCTTTTAAGGATTCATTGGATGGAAGAATTCAAGCCACAGCAGATCTTCTATGGCAGAGAAATATATATAAATATATAGCAAGGAGGCTTCTGTGGGATATCCCAAAGAAATCACCCATGCACCTCCAGAGAGAATCTTTTCTTTTGGTCATCCTTCACTCAGAGGTCATCACCAAGGAAACTGTCACAGTCAAGAAAGGAAAAGATAGACCCCAATTAAGTAAGTCATTTGACTGACCCTTTTCTCCCATCTCACTTTTTTTGTCCTCAATACACCTGAAGAAAAGAGCTTCAGTAAAGGAAGAATGGATAATGTCCCTGGATCAAACCTTTTTGCTTCCCAATTCCAAGTCCTTTGAGCCAGAGTCTTGTGGCTGACGGCAGGAAGAGAAAGATTTAAGTTGGATGTAAACTGGCCCAGGCTGATGTTTAATAACTGAAAAAGACAATAAAGCTATGGGGGTTCCTCCTAAGATGTCACTATGTAATAAAAATGGAAATTCTGCAGAGAATAGTTGAAGGAAGTGATTTTGAAAAGGAAGAGATTAACAACTGCATATTCGTTGTCCCATCAAGTTCACACTGTTCATTAATCTGATTACACATTGTTATCAGTAATTCGTATTTAAATGAGTCTACCTAATCCTTTCCTTATTTAATAACTGACTTGAAGTCACAGAGAAAATGAGAGTGTTGAAAAAGGAAGGGAACCGAAATAATTTTGAAGTAGGAAGGCAGTTTTGGGGGGAAGCCTGGGTAGTAATAATTTTAAGAATTAAAGCTACTATGTATCAGGTATTTCTTTTTTTTTTTTTTTTTTAAGATTTATTTGTCAGAGAGCGAGTGTTAGGGGGAAGTAGCAGGCTGAGGGAGAAGCAGGCTCCCCACCGAATAGGGAGCCCGATGCCAATCCTGGATTGGATCCCAGGACCTCGGGTTCATGACCTGAGCCAGACAGAGGCCCAACCAACTGAGCCACCCAGGTGTCTCTGTATCAAACAGTTCACATGAATCCTGACTGATGAAGGAGCAAAAGGCAAGCTGAGGACAAAGCAGAAGCTGACACGCTGCAAACGCCCCCTCTCCGTCCCCCATTGGATCTATGTGACATTCCTTAGGCACTGCCCTAAAACTAGGGGAGGGAAAAACAAATGGTGACGTGATAGAGACCATAGTCCTGCAGAACATGAGCCCATCAGTTTACCAATTTATGAGGTGATTTACAAAGATTTACAAGGAAAAAGCATTCTTACCAATTGCCTAACTTTCAGAGACCCATAATTCAATTTCCTAGAGCCCTAACATCACCCTCCCTCCATAGTGATATGGGAAACAGAGGCAGAAAGAAAAGTAAGCAAAATTCCATTTCTTTATGACCTGCAGCCCCACTGACAAGGACCTGAGATAGGTAGAGTATAACATTCTTCCAGGAAGCTCCTGTCTTAATGTGAATGCTTCACTAGAAGGAAAAACAACTTTAACCTGACAAGAGCCAGGCCTCCAGGATCCTGTGAGTCTTAGCATATGAAAATTCTTTTGGACAACTCCCTTTTTCCTTACCTCCCCCAGCTCCCAAGTACGTAATCAACCACCCACCCCTCACAACCCAATGCAGCAGCTCTTTCTGCCCACAAGCCCTGTCCCTGGGCTTTAATCTTGGCCATCAGCTCTGGACCTCATCCACATTCCAAAACTATGTCACTGACCACTGTGTAAATTAACTATTATTCATCTCAGCTTGCAAATAAGGAACACACCTCAGAGAAATCATGTGAATCATCTGAAATAACGAGTCCAGAGTTAGAATTTGAAGATAGAGGGTTAGATTCCAAGGTTCTATGCTGTAGTAATTACATATGTTATGTGGCCCCAGGAAGGCAGAAGGGTAGGAATTTGGGGGGTGATAGTATTTGGGGAGTAATAGTGGTAGGGAAAGAGAAGGGGAGACAGGAACCCAGGGAGAAAAAGAAGGCAGGAAAACGTAGAAAGATGCTGGAGAAGACATTTTTCAACCTATAGTCACAATGAGAACTGACCTAAAAACTTGACCTCATTGTAGTTTATCCATGGAAAACCAAAGTACTGACTTAAAATCACATAACATTTTAAGTGCTTTTTCATTGTTAACCTGCCCTTGGTTGTATATGTCTGTCTTTCAGAAAGGAAATTGTGTGAACCTTCAATATTAAACCACACAACCTGTTCCAAGAAAGGTCAGTGTTTTCATTTCAGATAAACTGTTTATTTCCATGTTTGGAAAGATCTGAGCCAAAAAACAGAATGGAAAATGGAATGAAATCCCTAGTCCCTTCGATGTCTTGGGTTCATTCCAAGTATTATGTTACAAAACATCAGACATAATAATACTCAAGTATGACCACATACATGTATCATTTGGCTAAAAATATAAAATTATATGCCACTACAAAGAACTTTAATCTACTGCTTTCATTCATTAATGAAGACCTGTGAAAGTTTTTAAAGTCCTCTTACATGAACACAATATAGAAATAAAGGAATAACATTATTTTTCACCCAGTGTAGTGCCTAACCTCTCCTTGAGTATCTCTGGGCAAACTTAGAACTTAAAATCAGATTTACTTGCTAGTGACTTTATTCCTTGTATCCCAGTCCAGTCAAAGACTGTACGCCCTTGGTGTGTGTGTATGTGTATTTCCATGTTCATATGTGTGCATTTGCATGTCTATGGAAAATTCTGCTTTGAGTGCTATATATCTACATTTTTGTTGTTTACTAAGTTATGCAGATAAATCTAGATACCATATCAGAAGTAACTTTTGCTACTTCCATGATCACACTTCATAT
Source organism: Spilogale gracilis (assembly GCA_004023965.1). Taxonomy (NCBI): domain Eukaryota; kingdom Metazoa; phylum Chordata; class Mammalia; order Carnivora; family Mephitidae; genus Spilogale; species Spilogale gracilis. The sequence continues at coordinate 34,938 of PITA01010451.1, forward strand.
TTTCTCCATCATCTAATTGTGAAAATAAGCACCTGTTTTTAAATCTGAGACTCAAAATATTCTAAAAGTGAACTTAAAAAAATTAAGAAATTGTGTCATAATTAAACCCAGGGTTTAAAATACAGTTGGAATGCTCTGTTCAAATATTTTTTCCCTATTTAATTCACATAGAATTTCTTTTCTTAGCATAAACCGCTCTTTATGTATCTGCTGGTCACCATAAAATGTTTTCTTCTCTTAACTCTATGAAAATGAGGATATGAGCAGTAGAAGAAACCTGGATGAACTTCGGTTTGAATGTGAGCTCTGTCTGTGTTAGCCATGGGAGCTTTGTCAAAGTAAGTTCTCTGTGCCTCAGCTTCCCTCTCTCTAAAATGTGGTCAATAATATCTCATAGTGTCCTATAAAGATTAAATGACAGAATATAGACATATTGCTGAGCATAGTACCTGGGACACACTGGGAAGCAGTATTAGCACCCACTATTTAAGGGGTTCCCTGGGGAACCAGATTCTGATAGTCCTAGCTTATGATTTGGGGCAAGTTACTTGACACACTATGCTACACTTTCCTCATCTGTAGTAGGGATAATATTGGTGGTTGGATTAAATAAAAACACTTAAGGTACTTTTAGAATAACATTCACCATGGTGGTTGGATTAAATAAAACACTTAAGTTACTTTTATTATAGTGTCAATAAAAGTTAGCTACTAATACCAAATCAATGGTTAGTATCTCTTCCTAAAAAGGGCAGGTTTATTTTTATGAGGAAAAATATTTAAAAATAATAGCTAAAAGCAAAATAAAATATCCACTGGAAATGGAATATGCCCTATGACTAAGGTCACCAACCTTAGCTCTAGCCTTAACTCCACAGAGCAGGGACTGGCCAGAGCTTACCCACCAGAGGGATAGAACAAGAGCTGCTGTGTGGCCCTGCCTCCCTCTACCCCCCTGGGAGCTGCCACCTACAGAAGTCTCTTCCAAAGCTTTCAAAGAAACAGTAATGCACACAAAAGAACTAGACTAGTTCTGCCCTGTGAGAAGAAGGGGCTTTCCTGTGTTTCAGCTTTCATCTTAGTTGTGGCCTTTTCAGATCGTGTTGAATCTGATTCCAGGTTTGCCCTTTCTCCCGGTCTCTGCCCCCCAGTTCCCCCCAATCCAAGGCTGGCAGCCAGAATGCCTCACCCCGTAGTTGTTGCTCAGCCAGCAGTTTCCTGCCAAAATGAAAAACAACTAGAAATTAAAGGCAGTGAGTGTGTTACAGCCCACATGACTCCCTGAAGTCCAACAATCACATCAGGTCTTTTTTGAAGGTCGCAGTTCAGGTTTAGGAACTAAAGTCGCAAAATGAGTACAAGTGAGTAATTCATACACAAAGGAAGGAGTCCCAGATGCAGACAAGAGTAAAAACTGTCAAATGAAGCAATTGTCAGTAATGGAAGGAATTAATTAATTTGATGTTTAAATTCAGAAAACCCTGTTTTATATGTACCATGTGATCAACATACCCGCAGCAAATCTCTGGAAGGGTATGTCTATATCAACATGGTAACTGTGATGATCTCCATGTAGTGAAGCAATACATTATCTCTTCTAAATTTCTGTTTCTATATTCTCCAAAATGTGTGATTCTTTTATGACATAACAGTAACAATTAATTAATATTAGTAATAGCGATCCTCCAAGATGATCCCCCAATGAACCCCACCTTCTGGTACTGACCGCGGTGTGCTCTCCCCTCCCATACTGTGCCAGTGTTGGTCTGTATGATCAACAGCATATGACAGAGATGACAGCACGTTACTTTCAAGGTGAGGTTATAATAGACGGTAGCTTCTGTCTTGGGTTCTTCCTCTCCCTCTCTCTTTCTCCCTCATCACTTGCTTGGAGGGAAGACATTCCATGTCATAAATACATGACCTACTTGGCAAGGAATGTGAGCCTCCAGCTGACAGCCAGTAAGGAACAGAGCCTGTCAGCAACCCCATGAACGAGCTCAGAAGTAGATCCTCCAGCTTCAGCAGAGCCAGGAGATATCTGAGGCTCCTACAGAAAGTTGTCTTATAACCTCACAAGAGACTCTGAGCCAAAACCAGCCAAGTTCCTCACCCTCTCCAATTCTTGAGCCTCAGAAACTAGGTGATAATGAATATTTGCTATTTTAACCAGTTCTATTTTGGGGTAATTTATTACTCAAAAATAGTTAACTGATTTTTTTCTATAATATTGAAGATAAAGACAAACTGACAGAGAAAATGTATTTTTTCTTGAAGGCAGCTTGCACACTTTTCCAAGGAGAGGAGAGGAGGCTTAAGCATTATTAACCTTTATCCATAAGGGCTTCCAAAGTGAAATATCTGGTTGATATGAGGACTTCAGAACTCCTTCTTCAATTATGTTCAGATCTGTGAAGAGCGGATATTTCCCATCACACATTATATTTGGACTAATGGAAAATTTGAGGTAAAGTGAATCTAAGTGTGGGAAAGAACCCTTAAGGCTGAAGTAATTTTGTACCAACTTGGGAATTTTATAAAAATAGCCTATAGCCATAATTTTATTAAAAACTAGACCAAAGGAGTAAATCCAAATAGAAAGCATTGAGTTACTACTTTCCTGCTCTGACAGCACAAAGAAATCATTCTAGATCTAGAAGGGCCCTCAGGCTCTCTGCTAACTAAATTGTACCTCTGAAGAGGCTGACTGAACATGGCGCTTTATGCAATACTGACATTTTACCAAAACTTGTCTGGAAGGGGAAGGCTTCCTTTTTTTTTTTTTTTTTCTTTTTTCCTTTTTGTAATGATACTTACTTCCTTGAAGAAATAATAGAAATAATCTTCCAGGTCTTATATTTTGGGCTTTACCTTGGATAACTTTGCAAATAGGCCCCAACTCCCTTTTAAAGCAGATGAGATGATCTGGGTTTTTCAATTTGTTTTTACTCATTTGGCCATTTCTAGCTTCTTGTCTCTTAGGAAGTGTAAAAAAAAAAAAAATTACACAGCAAAAGAACACATGGCAAATTTGGAATGACCAAAACTTTTCATTTCTCATCATTGAGCATGCACAGATGTAACCAGGATGACTGGAAGCCATCCTTGTCAGCTGGCCACGTGAGCACATCAGCGCCCCCACAGGCACTCAGGAAGCAGCGTCAGAGCCACTGGGGGTGCTCTGTCAAAATCTCACCTGTCAACACCCATGACAAATGCAATGCCTTCTTGAACCTCTTCCCCGATTGCTTAATCTGATGATTTTTTTTTTAATTTTTACCCCCAATTGCTTCTTCAGTATATTTCTTACACCATTCTTTTCTTCTGATTTTTTATTAATGTTCATATATTATCTTCATTGCATCCAGATGGACTGCTAGTAATTGTTCTGGACACTGGCAAGACAACAATAAGGGATGCATGGTTCCTCAGAAGGAACTAGGAGGATATTACAGGGATCTTCACAATCCTGTAAAACAGCCCCTCTCTTTCCCTATCCCATTTTAAAATACTGCCTGTCTCCCCTCCTAACAGCCAAAGAGATCAGTATCTAGAATGGAGACTATAATTAGAACCCATTTTTCACGATTATTCAGCATTATTTCTCCTTGTAAAAAAAATCATGCAAACTACCCTCATCGTATTTGTAACCTTTTTCCTTAGACACAGGAACTCCTAGTTTTCCAGACTTTCCCTGTGCATTGCTTCATAGCCACCCAACCTCCCTGTGGGCTGCCCCTTCACTTGTGCCTGCTAGGATGACATCTGCAAAGAAGCTTCCATCCTCAAGCTCTTTCAAGTTTCCCGTAGCTTTCTTGCTTCCTTGAAACCACGCTTTGCCTCAAGGACACTACCTTCCCCGTAGGTCTGGGACATGGAGAATATCTGTGCTCCCTCTTCCCATATAACACTGAATAAGTACAGATGGCAGCCTCCTTGCTTCCCACTGTGGCTTTCAGATCAATGTCCCACTACCACCACCCACCCCGCCATGGTCATAAAAGGAAAAACAATGCCACATGTTTAAAGTACATTATACCAACATTCATTTTCACAGATCTCCTACCATCTACTATGATTTCACAAATCTCCTGCCATTCACCTGGTCACTCCCTATATTCATTGAAGATTTTAGCACTTGGTTTCATGTGCTGACAGTTTCTGTCATTGCTCATGGTGGCTTTAATATCTGTGTAGATGACTCATCCAAACTTCTAGCTCTTCATATCCTCAATTCTTTTCCTATCCAATGTCTTGTACTTCACTCTCTGCCACTTATGCCCATGGCTTATAACCTTAACCAAAGGGCTGGCCTATGGCCTATAGCCATGTCCAGCCCACTGCCTGTTTTTGTACAACGTGCAAACTAAGGATGGATTTTATATTTTTAAGTGGAACATACCCATGTTCACTTACTTTTTATATTGTCTATGACTGTTTTCATGTTACAATGGCAGAGTGAGTTATTGAGATAGAGACTCCATAGCCTGCAAAGCTGAAGTGTTTATTATCTGACCCTTGCCCTATACCTTCTCATTACTAATAACTGCAACAGCTTCAAACTCTTATTTGCAAAATCCCCCCTCTCTGACAGACCCCTTCTCTCCTTCTGGTTTGCTTGAACAATCTTTAACCACCCATCTTATTAATGCTACTATCACTTAATCTCCACCCTACCTCTCACATTCCTTGGGCTGGATTCTAAATATCAGTACAATTACTCCCTTGCTTATAGCCTCAGCATCTGTACCCCTCTTTTTTTCTATCTTTCCAGACTGTTATAACTGTAACCAAATCCTTGGTTAAGTCCAACTGTCTTCCTATTCTGTGTCTGCCCCTGAGGAGTTGAATGTGGCTGGAATGATAGCAGCACCAGCACCAGCAGAAGCAGCACCAGCAGAAGCAGCACTGGGACCTTGGTAAAAACACATCTAATATCTTCAGTGGCCAAATAGCCCCACCTTACTCTGGAGGACTATCTGTGAAAATAGTCATCCTTGCCACTTCAATCAAGTAACCATGGAGGATCGTTCAGAGCTCTCATCTATTGATGGATTATGCATCACCATGTTAGTCTTGCTTTCTTTTTTTTTTTTAAGATTTTTATTTATTTATTTGACAGAGAGAAACACAGCTAGAGAGGGAACACAAGCAGAGCGACTGAGAGAGGGAGAAGCAGGCCTCCTGCCGAGCAGGAAGCCCGATGTGGGACTCGATCCCACGTTTCCAGGATCATGACCTGAGCCGAAAGCAGTCACTTAAGCAACTGAGCCACCCAGGCACCCCAAGTCTTGCTTTCTTTTCAACCCTATTGTATCATCAATTTATCTTGAATTTGTCTTTTTTCTTCTTTTCAAGATTTTAGTTATTCAAAAGAGATAGAAAGAGAGAGAGAGCACGTGCAGAAGCAGGGGGAGCAGCAGGGGAAGAAGCAGGCTCCCAACTGAGCAGGGAACCCGACACAGGACTCGATCCCAGGATTCTAGGGATCATAACCTGAGCTGAAAGCAAACACTGAAATGACTGAGCCACCCAGGCACCTCTTGAACTTCTGTGTATATTTTTTCTGTGTATATTTCCTCCAAACTCATATCCTTTAGATAGCATCATTCAATTTATTTCCAAGTAGTGACCAAAAATGATTAAAATGTATATCTGAAAATTTCCAGGAAATTAGAAATGGATATTGAAAAAGAGGAACCTGTTTAAATTGTGAAGAAAGCAGGATTATAGAAATTGTGGCACATTTAAATCAAGGGATGAATATATTTCAATGTTATCATTGTAGCTTAGTAATGGGTAAATTCAAAAGCCTGAATTTGAGTTGTACAATAAAGGCACTTTCTGGCTTTTTATGGGAAAACTGGCTGCATAGCTTCTGGACTTAACGTTTCTGCATTTTAGTTTTCTCATATATGCAGTGAAAGCATTTGCTTAGCTACTTCTAAAGTCCCTTCCTACACTAAAATTCTATTATTCTGAGATCTACTCCTATTCTTCCCCTCATATTTCTTTGAAGTAAAAGTCCCTTTGGTCTCATAGCCAACTTCATCTCTTATTGAACAAGAATTGTTCTGTCTTCTCAAGTCTGATCTAAATAGCTCTTAAAGAGAAATAAAAAAAAAAAATTCTAAGACTCTTGAGTCCTGATTGACTGAGACCTTTACATCCTAACAATAGACCTTTACATCCTAACAATATTACCACTGGATAAAGCAATGGCTCTTCTATTGATGTGTTTAAGTGTCTGCAAGTTCAGCCAACCAAAAAATCCATTTGGTTGAGTAGTCTTAGTATGGAACAAGGTTTCATCCCAAGGGAATATATCTTATTGTAAGATAAGAGGAAATGTTGGATAATCTCTTTTTAAAATTTTTGTAAATACAGACACTTCAGCTGAAAACTTGTCAGGGGACGGGAGAAATAATTTAGGCAGATTTACATTTTTTAAAAGTGAATTCTATAGTATCTCAAACAAAACAGCAATTATTGAGGGAACAGGAGTGCCTGGGTGGCTCAGTCATTTGGCATTTGCCTTTGGCTCAGGTCACGATTCCAGGGTCTCCTGATCCAGCCCTGCATTGAGCCCCCTGCTTGGTGGGAAGCCTGCTTCTCTCTCTCTGATTCCCCCTGCTTGTGTTTCCCTTTCCCCTGCCTCCTTCTATCAAATAAATAAATAATCTTTAAAAAAAATCATTGAGGGAATAAACTACATATCAATGGTGTGGTAAAAAAAAATGCAGATTTCCATGTTTCACAAGAAACTTTATAGTGAAAGAAACAAACAAATATTTTTTTTTAAAGATTTTATTTATTTTACAGAGAGAAACACAGCCAGAGAGGGAACACAAGCAGGGGGAGTGAGAGAGGGAGAAGCAGGCTTCCTGCCGAGCAGGGAGCCCGATGTGGGACTCGATCCCGAGTCTCCAGGATCATGACCTGAGCCAAAGGCAGTTACTTAACCAACTGAGCCACCCAGGCAACCCGAAGCAAATAAATATTTTAAGTGAACTTACATATACTGAGGCCAAACTTTAATATATTAATAGCTAGGAAAGCATAAGATAAAAATCAAGTCATTTTTCTGAACTATTAGTCAAGTGCCTTAAGAAAAGTTGGGCTACTTTATCACAAAGGAGTTCTATATTTCAGGCAACATAGTTCTTGTTGGAAATGCATACATAAGGTAAAAAAAATCCCAAACAGAATTTTTAAATATCTATACAGTGAAGAATTATAGTTATAAGGCTTTTGATATTTTCAAAGTATCTGAATATCACTCTTAATGGCTAGTTCATATTATTAGCATCTAGCCCCACATCCTGCTCCAAAGGGTCAAAAGGTATATTGCTAAGATCATGAAAATTAAAGCTGTCCTTAAAGAGTTATATGAAATGACTTTATTCCATTTTTTAAATCAAACTAACTCTTTTTATTCTTAAACATCTCTCCTCTGAAGTTTTTCTAATGCTATTTCCCCTGGAAGATTAATCACAAGCATTCTGTTTTTTCTTTAAACAGAAAAATGGTTTATACTTTTAACATGCATACTTTACTTATTTGTGTATCCATCTCCTCCACAATGCTATTTTATTCATTTCTGTGACCCTAATACCAAGCACAGACCCTGGCATACAGTAATTACTTAATAAATATTGTTGAACTACTGAGAAAACTGAGGCCCAGGGAAAGGCTGTTCCTACAGACAACATAGCTTGTTAATGACAGTGTTTGTATGAGAATTCCAGTGCCCTGCCTTTAGCATGATGTTTTTCACATGGTTCATAATATTTAAGGAATTAGTAAACCAATAGGTCAATAAGACCATGATTCCCAGGAACTTCACATTGTACTGTTCAATTCAATAATCAATACAGCATGTCTCATTTTTTTTTAACCAATCTTCTGACAACTTGGATTAAATGAGGTAATAAGATTAATATACACAACTTCGGAGGGATTAGATATTTCATATACATTTGATTATTTTGGTTTCATGGACACAAAGTCTTTACCAATCAAAAAAGCTAATCTTCATCTAGATCTCTAATAGCTTAAGCCAATGATCTGAGAGACAACTTTTTTACCAAGTTGAATATCTATCCTACCAACACAGGTATCCCAGGGTTTTTGTTTCAAAATTCATCTTAAACATGGGTCAGTCCATGTGTCCAGATGTTTTAGGGAAAGTTGAATGTCTTCTCTCTTGTTTTGAAAGCAGATGAGTAAACTTTTTGTTGACTTGGGCACTGAGGAACTTCCCATTGGACCTCAAGAATCATAGCATGCTTTGGATATATCACTTCTCAAAAGCAAAATAAGAAATCTCCTCCATTAGATATCTGCAGGCAGGTCTTACTCTATCATGTCAACCATATATTTGTGCTTATATGACCTTAAAAAAGAGACATTTCCTGATCAACCTTTTCTAAACTAAGTCCCCATTTGATTTATTCCTGGGTTGCAATGGCAGTTCAATAATCACAAATCAGTCAACGTGATACCTCACCTCAATAAGAGAAAGGATAAGACCCATATGATCATTTCAATGGACACAGAAAAAGCATCTGCAAAGTACAACATCCATTCATGATAAAAATCTTCAACAAAGTAGATTTAGAGAGAACATATTGCAACATGAAAAGACCATCTATGAAAAACCTATAGCTAACATCACACTCAATGGGGAAAAACTGAGAACTTTTTTCCCCTAAGGCCAGGAAGAAGACAAGGATGTCCACTTTCACCACTTCTATGCAATAGTACTAGAAGTCCTAGCCACAGCAATCACACAACAAAAAGAAATAACAGGCATCCAAATTCATAAGGAAGAAGTAAAACTTTCAATATTTGCAGATGACATAGTACTATATATAGAAAACTCAAAAGACTCCACCAAAAAAAAACTGTTAGAGCCGATACACAAATTCAGTAAAGTAACAGAATACAAATTCAATGTATAGAAATATTTGAATTTCTATACACCAATAATGAAGCAACAGAAAGAGAAATTAAGAAAACAATCTCATTTATAACTGCACCAAAATAATAAGATACCTATGAATAACCTAGCCAAAGAGGTGAAAACATGTGCTCTCAATATAACACTGATGAAAGAAATTGAAGACAATACAAATGGAAAGATATTCCATGCTCATGGACTGGAAGAACAAAGCTTGTTAAAATGTTTGTGCTACCCAAAGCAATCTACATATTTAGTGTAATCCTATCAAAATACCAACAGCACTTTTCACAGAACTAGAACAAACAATCCTATAATTTGTATGGAACCACAAAAGATCCCAAGTAGCCAAACCAATCTTGAAAAAAAAAAAAAAAAAAGCAAAGCTGGAGACATCATAATTCCTGACTTTAAGTTCTACTACAGATTTATAGCAAGCAAAACAGTATGACACTGGCACAAAAATAGATACATAGGTCAATAGAACAGAATAGAAAACCCAGAAATAAACCCACAATTATTTGGTTAGTTAATCTTTGACAAAGCAGGAGAGAATATTCAATGGGAAAAAGACTGTCTCTTCAACAAATGGTATTGGGAAACCTGGAAAGCTACAAACAAAAGTATAAAACTGGACCACTTTCTTATACCATTTACAAAAATAAATTCAAAATGACATTGGCTGTACTAATTTTTTTCTCTGACATCGGCCGTACCAGCTTTTTTCTCAATAGGTCTCCTGGGGCAATGAAAACAAAAGCAAAATAAATGAGTGAGACTACCTCAAAATAAAAAACTTCTACACAGGGACACCTGGGTGGCTCAGTGAGTTAATCCTCTGTCTTCAGCTCAGGTCATGATCTCAGGGTCCTACAATCAAGCCCCACATCTGGCTCTATGCTCAGCAGGGAGCCTGCTTCCTCCTCTTTCTCTGCCTGCCTCTCTGCCTACTTGTGATCTCTCTCTCTGTCAAATAAATAAAAAAAAAATCTAAAAAAAAACAAAAACAAAAAAAAACTTCTACACATCAAAAGAAACAATCAACTAAATTCAAAGACAACCTACAGAATGAGAGAAGTCAATTGCAAATGATATATCTGATAAAGCGTCAGTATCCAAAATATATAAAGAACTTATACAACTCAACACCCAAAAAATGAATAATTCAATTAAAAAATGGGCAGAAGACATGAACAGACATTTCTCCAAAGAAGGCATTTCTCCATTTCTCCAATGAACAAACATTTCATCCAGATAACCCACAGCCACATGAAAAGATATTCATCATCACTCATCATCAGGTAAATGCAAATCAAAACTACTAGGAGATAACACCTCACACCTATTGAAATGGCTAAAGCAACAACACAAGAAATAATAGGTGTTAGTGGAGGATATGGAGAAAAAGGAATACTTGTGCTTTGTTGGTGGGAATGCAAACTGGTGTGGCCACTGTGGAAACCAGTATGGAGTTTCCTTAAGAAGTTAACAATGGAATTACCCTATGATCCAGCAATCACACTACTGAGTATTTACCCAAAGAATACAAAAACTCTAATTCAGAGTGGTATGTGCACCTTAATGTTTATAGCAACTTTATTTAACCATGGGTAAGACTTGAAAGCAGCTCAATGTCCATCAGTGGATGAATGAATAAAGATGATGTGGTGTACACACACACACACACACACACACACACACACACACACACAGGAATACTATTCAGCCATAAAAGAGAATGAAATCTTGCTATTCACCATGAAAGGAATCTAGAATGTATTATGCTAAGTGAAATAACCAAGAGGAACACAAATATTATATGATTTCACTCATATGTGGAATTTAAGAAACAAAACAAATGAGCAAAGAAAAAAAAAAAGAAAGATAAACCAAGAAACAGACTCTTAACTATAGAGAACAAACTGATGGTTACCAAAGGGGAGATGGGGGGGGTAAAAAAGTGATGGGGAGGAGAGTCCTTGTAGAGATGAACACCGAGTGATGTATGGAATTACTGAAACACTACATTGTACACCTGAAACTAATTTAACACTGTATATTAACTGGAATTAAGATTAAAACATTAAAAAAAGAATAAATGGAATCATTCAAAATAAAATAAATAAAATAATATATTTTTTCTTTCTTTATCCTCTTACTCTGCTTTTCCTGTGCCTATTATCACCTGGTATATTGTTTGTTTACTCTTTTATTTAAGATTTTATTTATTTATTTCAAAGAGAGAAAGAGTGATAGCACAGTCAGGGGCAGAAGGACAAGCAGACTCCCCATTGAGCAGGGATGCCAATGCTGGGCTGGATCCCAGGCCCCTGGGATCATGACCTGAGCCAAAGGCAGATGGTAACCAACTGAGCCACCCAGACATCCCTGTATGCTTACTTTTTTCATTTCTTGTTATTATATATATATATATACTGTGTATATATAATGAGAATGTGCTATCTACATTTTGCACATTTAATATTTTTCTAGTATTGAGCGACCAATATCATAGATACAACAGAGATCCTACTTCAGGTAAAATTTAAGCTAAATATTGAAAATTTAGTAAGGATATTGTAGGTCTTATGGTATGATTTCTTTCCTTTTATAAACATGAAATCAATAACAATATGTCATTGGTTCAGACCTTGCTGCTCCAGCCTTGGTGACATGTCCCATCCTTCCAGCCTGTGACTAGCAGTATAGAAAAAAATTCCATATCATTTTCTTGCCCCATACACACTTTGAAGTGAGCAAAAAAATTAAAACAAATGTTGACACTGAGGTAAATCATGTACATTCAGGCTGGTCAGTGTGGCAACTATATCGGTGCCAAGTTCTGGGTGGTAATCAGTGATGAATATGGCATCCACCCCATGAGAACCTACCACAGTGACAGCAACCTGCAGCTGGATCCCATCTCCATGTTCTACAATGAAGCTACAGGTGGCAAATACGTTCCTTGTGTTATCTTGGTATATCTAGAACCCAGGACCATGGACCTGTTCACTCAGGTCCTTTAGGGCAGATACTCAGACCGGACACCTTGTTTTTGTCAGTCTGGGGCAGGCAACAACTGGGCCAATGGCCACTGTACCAAAGGTGCTGAGCTGGTTGATTCAGTCCTGGATGTGGTGAGGAAGGAGACCAAGAGCTGTGACTGCCTGCAGGGCTTCCAGCCAACCCACTCACTGATTCGGGGTGTAGGCTCTAGAATGGGCACTTTGTTCACCAGCAAGATCCAAGAAGAGTATCCTAAACATATCATGAACACCTTCAGTGTGGTAACCTCACCCAAACTGTCTAACATAATAGTCAAGCCCTACAATGCTACCCTCTCCATCCATCAGTTGCTAGAGTACACAGATGAGACCTACAGCATTGACAGTAAGGCCCTTTATGACATCTGCTTCTGTACTCTCGAGCTTACCATGCCCATCTTTGGGGACCTGAACCACCTCATCTCAGCCACCATTAGTGATGTCACCACCTGCCTCTGCTTCCCTGGTCTGCTCAATGCTGACCTCCACAAGCTAGCCATCAACATGGTGACCTTCTCACATCTCTACTTCTTCATGCGTGGCTTATATCTCTGACTAGCCATGGAAGCTAGGAGTACAGAGCCCTCACTATGCCTGAATTCACCCAGCAGGTCTTTGATGCCAAGACCATGATGGCTGCCTGTGAACCCCACCATGGACATTACCTCACTGTGGCTGCTGTCTTCCATGGACAGATGTATATGAAGGAGGTAGATGAGCAGATACTCAATGTGCAAAACAAGAATAGCAGCTACCCCGTGGAATGGATCCCCAAAAACATCAAGATAGCATTTTGCAATATCCCACCTCGTGGCCTCAAGATGGCAGTCACCTTCACTGGAAATAGTACAACCATGTAAGAGCTCTTCAAGTACATCTCAGAGCAGTTCACAGCCATGTTCCGGTGCAAGGACCCTCCTCCACTGGTACACAGGGGAGGGCATGGATGAGATGGAGTTCACTGAAGCTGAGAGCAACATGAACAACCTTGTCTCTGAGTACCAGCAGTACCAGGATGCCACCACAGAAGAAGAGAAGGATTCTGGTGAGGAGGCCAAAGAGGAGGCCTAAAGCAGAGGGCTTAGACTTCTCTGTTTTCTCAGCCTTCTTCCTCAGCTGCCCCTGTCTTCTCCCTCAGAATTGCATTTTCTGCCTCTGCCTCATTTTTTTTTTTGTTTTGGTTTGTTTTTCCTTTGGGGGGGGTCCTAGACCAGAGCGCCTGGCACATAATAGGCACTCAATAAATATTTGTTTTTGTTGAATGTCTCCACTCTTCCTTTCTGGGAAACCTAGAGTTCTGCCATTCTGGGTAGTCCTGTATTTTCTTTTAGTATCTACTTCTCCCTTCTGTCAAGTTGATATTTCCCTTTGTTTTTTAAGACAATTCCCCAAGAAGCTAGGTCTCATCAGATCCCATTTAAAACCATATGCTGAAAACCCCATGGATGGCCACCATCCTAGGCCCATGTGGTAGCCCAGGGGAAAGGAAACCAAGCTACCTCATAGCAGTAGGGGTACCTATAAAGGAGGGGTAGGGTTTTCTATTTGAGAGCAGTTTTGGAGAGGGATATCCAGGCTATTGAGTCTTATTTTCCAGGAATTTCCCTGATCCTCTCTCAGCTTCAGCAGAGGTGTTTACAGTATTATGTCCATTTTTAGTCTTCTTCCAAGCTCTGTCCTGAGCTGTTTCTTTTGCAGGGATCTGCCTCACACTGTCAAGCAGGATTCTTCTCTTTCCTACATAACCTCCTTCATATGTTGGATACCTTCTTTTCCCCCTGGTTAGAGAAGGAGACCAAGAAGGGGAAGAGGGACTAGCCCCCAGAAAGTCCCTCTCCATCCCCACCTTTTCTTAGCAAACACCCAGCTCTGTTGTGTATATATGAAAAGGTGTGTATTGCCACCTAAACCTTTTGAATCATTCTTCCAGAGAGGAGACAAGGAGACCCTCCATTTTTGACAATGTCTCATTTCTTCCTTTTGCTATTTCCTCCCCTGCCCTTGGCTTCATCCTGTACTGTACTTCAAATTTCTATTTTGAACTTGCTTTTTTTATATACTGAAAAGATAACATTGCCCCAAGAGCCAAAAAAAAAAAATGACAACTAAAAAAAAAAACTATAGGGAATTAATTGTACACTTTATGTGCAAGGCATGGAGTAAAATGCTTTACATGCATAAACTCAAATGATAAATAGCAATTCTAGAAAGTGGATCTTATTACTATATTGTATTGATTTAAAGATGTGCAGTTTTCACATTTCCCACTTTATTATCTGTATACCATCAAAATTGAAATTAGAATAATCATTTCAAATATTTAAGAAATTATATGAGTTTAGAAAATATAAGAAAAGAAATTGAAGAGAATGTCTTTGTTTAAATAAATAAACTAAATGATTACGTTTACCACTGTGTAACAAAAAGCTCTAAGATATAAAAATAAACTCTCCAATAACATAGCTTCTATTTTTTTCTGTCTTTTCAGGAAAAAAAAAGTGTCATGATTTTCCAAAAAGAAAACCCATATTCCCCATCACTTATATCCTGTACGATATGTGAAACATCATTTGTCCAGCTCTGTTATGAGACTCAGCCGTGTGGAAGAATGGCTAGAACCATCAGATCATGAATCTTGAGTCTATTTTCCAAGGTGATAAGGTCAAAACCATGGACATAGACAAGGATAATTTCTAAGTGGGAGGCCAAAGTTAAATTTCAGCAATCTGAACTGGGCCAGGGTAAGAGTCAGGGAGTTATTATCCAGACAGAAAATATGGTTAGAATCAAACATTGAGTTCAGTGTGGAGAGGACCCATACTGGGCAATGGGACAGAACAGAATCTGACAATATATATCATAACCCACGTTCAGAATTTAAATCAAACAAACAAACAAACAAAACAGGAGAAAGGAGTCCTAATGTGAGATGAGTTTAAATTTAGATGTGGAAAACAAACAACTGTGTAATTTTTTATATTATTTTTTTTCAGAGAGAGCAAGAGTATGCACATAAAGGGGGGAAGGGGGAGAGGGAGACAGAGAATCTTAAGCCAGTTCCACGCTCAGCACAAGCCTGAAACAGGACTCTTTCTCACAACCCTGAGGCAAATTAAAGTTGTATTGCATAACCAACCAAGCCACCCAGGTTCCTCTAAGCATGAGTAATTTTTAATTGTAGGACACAGCTGTGTACCCTGAACAGATCCTGGACTTTGGAACAGATGTGCCTCTGAGATACAGTCCACCCTACATGGAGGAGACACTGGTGAGTTCCCTTGAGTGGATCTTTCTGGAGCACTAATAATGCGAAGAGCTTAATGAAACAGATGAAATTTAAGATCCACTGAGAGACTCATACATATTGAGCATAATTTTTGGTAAATATCTCTTTATAGCGTGATATTCATATTAACACATGTTAACATGATGCACAACAGCCTTCTCCTTGGTTCTCTAGAGGTCCTAAATGTCTAGAGGACCACCATGTGTAGAATAATCCAAGTGGAGAACATTCTGTCAAGGCTTCCATCATTACAGTCCTGCATTTATGACACAGCAATAAGGGAAGACCATTTTCAACTATAACTCCCACTGCTTTGTAAACTAGTCATTTAATTTCCAAATAGAACTGCCTCAAAAAAAAAAAAGCCAATTTGTAAGGCTTAAATGATGAGGTTAAAATGATAATAGACATATATGTTTATTAATTTATGACTATAAATACTCTCTTCTAACACAAAAATATCAACATGGGCACAATCCACACTGGTAACCCTTATCAGACACTTCCATTGAAGAATAAATATTCATGAAAAACTACTCTTAGTTTTTGTGTGTTTTGTATTTTAAAAAGTATTTAGCAATTAATTGCTGCATCTATACAACGATGATTGAAACAGATAATTAAGCCTCCAAGATGAATATCTGAGCCTGACATATGTCTATTCACTAGATAAATGTGGCTTATCCGCACCACTTTCAGAGGCCAACACTGAGTCAGAATAAAGACTGTTGCCGCAGTATTTGAAATGCTTACGGTACTTGTAAGATGTTGTTTGGGATATTGTTAATTATTGAAAGTAGCTAACCTTTATTAAATGCTTAATATTCAACAATTTTGTTTGGTTTTTCTAAAGATTGCTATATTTTGTCTTATTTAATCCATGCAACAGCCTTCTGAAGTGCTGTTACTTTTCGTCATTCTATAGATAAGGAAACAGGAGATTACGGAATTAAGTCATTTATCCAACATAACACAGTTACATGGGAAAAATAGAAACATGCCTCTCCCAGGGAAAGGAGCATGAAGGCAGCAGGTAGGGATTTGGGGACTGGAATTAGGAATAAAAACAAAAAATCACTCCATCTGGGTTAAAGTAGTGAAAGCCTTTTACAGAAGTAAACCCCAAAATAACATAAATATTTTTCTTTTTTTTTTTTTTTTTTTTTGAAAGGGAAAGCGCTACTTGAGCACACTTTTATTTTTGTGCCTATTTTACACAAAGAAGGTAGAATGCATGAGGCATAGGATACGACGATAGTGAGTAACCTTCTCAGCCTTTGTTTCTTTCCTCTTTAAATATAGATGCTGACAGAAAAGATGGATTAGATGCAGTCTACTTTTTCTTCAGTTGGCTGATTTTTTAGGGAATTATAAACCATGAAACTGAACTGAGTAAATGTGGGAAGTTTACTGCAGGCAGCACCATAACTCCCAGTCACATTGGCACATATCACAGCCCCAAAGAAGTTTGGAAAATACTTCTGAATTCTGGAAATCACTTTCTGGCAAGCCATGGTTGGATCTTCTCCTCTTCTCATATATTCTACAGCTTGGTAGCTTGGTAGAAAGCGCATCAGGATGTCACCATCTCCGGTGGCTGCAGCAGCCCCCGCGCTGTCATCCGCGTAGCCGCCAGCTCCGGGAATGGGTGAATCTCCTACTCGACCATGTATTTTGAATTTTATACCATTTGTAGATGTACCGGCAGCAGTACGTCCCATCTTATGGACTACAACCATGCCGATTGTATCATGACCATAATTATCTCCTGTTTCTTTATGGGTCGGACCTTCTTGCTTTAAGATGCTAGGTGGTTTGTAAGGTCCACAGTATTTTGAAGGATCTGGTACAACATTCCTCCAGTAATTTGGCTGGCAATTCCGAGCAAGCCAATCTGAATGAAGGGCTCGGGAAGTATTGGTAGATAAATCCTCACTGATAAACCCCATACTTTCAGCAAACTTGGTGGCTGACTCTCCCACTAACAGCGTGTGGGCTGTATGTTCCAGCACCTTCCGAGCCACACCAATTGCGTTCTTAATTCGCCTGAGATCTCCTACCGCACCTACATTCATAGTAGTGCTGCTTCGGTTGCATTCTTAAAAGGCCACGTGTTGAGGACCAGGGGCAGAGGGCTGGAGCTGTGCATTAGGCCCGGGCCGAGTAGGAATGGCACCAGAAGTGCAGAGTAGCTCCACTTCCGCGCCATGGCCGCGCGCCCGGCGGACCTCTTTTTTTTTAAATGTGTAACTGAAGAATTTGCAAATACCAAAATCTTGAATTAGGGTTAATAGAAGTGGTTATTTTCAGAAAAATTATAACTGGAGTAAGAGTGAAATTTTGCACTGAGAAAGTGACACACATCCCTTGTACCATGTCCAGTAAGTAACTGCGAAAAGGAGAGAGAATGCTCAGCTCAGAGGACTATCAAAGAGGCTGAAACAGCCAGAAAGTAGGCTATACCCATTTAGAGTTTTCTATTTCTAGAGGTATAGATGTCTTGTCAAGGAGAAAATGAATTAGGCTACTTTGACAGCATGCCATTCAACATGAAAATTCTGAAACTCCCTTTGGTTTAATCTGTTCTCACCAGAAAGGGTTGACTGTAATTTTGCTTCCTAAATATCTCATTTAATGAGTAAGATTCTACTGATATAATAAGTGTTTTAGTTTGCTTACCATTGCATTTATTACTGTGAATGAATGAATCAGAATTAATGGAGATGTATTAGTTCTTACAAACTTGAATAACATAAGCCCACTCAGGAAAGATATATCAGTTCCTAGTGCATTAATGAAACAGCAGAAGAATAAGAGAATGTAACTCCAAATATGATAAATTCACCAAACAAATGTACCTGTATCTCTGTATAAGGGCTCCTCAACCCAGTGAGCTCTGCGCAGCTTAACAGCTATTGTGCAACTCTGCTGGGAGAAAATCAATACAGTGATGAGTTCTTTTAAAAACCAGTTGTTGTTTGCTGCCAAGACAATGCCCACCATAATCTAATATTCCATACCATCATGTAAGAATTCAGAAGGAAAAAATACTACAAACAGAACTCAAATAATACAAAACAGAAAACTCTGATAAATATATCCAATATATAAAACAAAACTCTTCCTTTAGTTAAACACTAGGCATACACTAATGTACTGGTATATTAGTAGCTATTAAAACTTCAATAATTGTGCTCTTAAGAAAAGAATTATGACCCGGTGTCCAGATGTTGGGTCCTGATACCATTCTCCAAAAAGAAAAAAAGAATCAGGGCTCTTTGGAGAAATGGCTGTTTCTAGAGCTGGGGCTGGGTGCAACTTCGGACACCAGAAAGTAAGGTGGTGCTCAGAGACTAGGATGGTCCTGTCAAAGGAATGAAGGTGAAACAGCTCCTAATGGTCAAAGCTGGAACAATTTAAGCAACAAAATAAATACCACAGTATTGGATGATAATCCAAACCATAAAATTAACATCCCAAGTCTCTATCTATATAAATAAATGATGTAATAAGCAAACAACTCTTTCTCACAAAAGAATCTCATGTCATTTATGTGGATTCTCTTCTTTCCAGGAGGTGGAACTTACATCACTGCTCACATTTGATTGTGGGCTACACGGGGTGACTTACTTCCAAAGAG
Source organism: Spilogale gracilis (assembly GCA_004023965.1). Taxonomy (NCBI): domain Eukaryota; kingdom Metazoa; phylum Chordata; class Mammalia; order Carnivora; family Mephitidae; genus Spilogale; species Spilogale gracilis. The sequence continues at coordinate 53,870 of PITA01010451.1, forward strand.
AGAGCAATTATAGCAGGGAGAAGGAACTTCATAATGGGGAACCTGGCAAGCATTACCTTGGCCAGGTGATTAAGATTAGCATTATATTAATAAATGATGGGTTTAGTATGCCACCTTAATATGATGTAATGAGAATTCAGCTCCCTGGTCTTTTTCCCAAAACGTTAACCACAGTCTAACCATGGGAAAGACGTTACACAAACACATGGAGGGGACATTCTATAAAACATTCCCCCAAAACTGTCAAGGTCATCAAGAACTAGGAAATATGGAGACAGTGAGGAGCCTGAGACATGATGACTAAATGTAAAGTGATATCCTGCAGGGGGTCCAGGATCCATAGCAGGTATTAGAGGGAAAAGAGTGAAATCCAGATAAAGTCTGGAGTTCAGATGATAGTCATACCAACATTGTTTTCCTAGTATGATAAAAAATTATCACAGTAATATAAGATGTTAACATTAGAGGAAACTGGGGAAAGGGTATACCAGCTAGAACTCTCTGTACTATCTTTACAACATCTCTGTCAATCAAAAAGTATTCTAAAATTAGAAGCTTATTTTTAAAAAGAGAACTATTGCTTTTCTCACACTGTGGCTCTTCAGAATTTTAAAAAGTATTCAATGAACAATCTTGTATCCCATGGATTTTGACATTTCTAATTGTTCTGCTGTGGTAAAGTCACTTGAAAAGACTGCTGCATTCACATTGAAAAACCTAGCAATTCAATTAAATGCCACAAACCATCTGTACTCGGGATGGTCATGGAATACAAGCTCTCTGACCTCAATTAGAATAGCAAGATCTAGGCATGTGGGTGGCTCAGTGGGTTAAGGCCTCTGCCTTTGGCTCAGGTCATGATCTCAGGGTCCTGGGATCGAGGCCCACATCAAGCTTTCTGCTTGACAGAGAGTCTGCTTCCTCCTTTCTCTCTCTCTCTCTGCCAGCCTCTCTGCCTACTTGTGCTCTCTCTCTGTCAAATAAATAAATAAAATCTTTTTAAAAAATAATAAATTTAAAAAAAAGAATAGCAGGATCCTCTTTTGATCTGGCTCCTTAGTTTTACTAAGCCTGCTAGTAAAAATAGATGGTAAATGAAGAAAAACAAGATCAATAAAACAATCATGTCATTATAGGTACTCAGCTGAGTCTGGAAGAAAATGAACAAAAAGTGTTTTGAAAAATGGTCTCATGGGGCGCGTGGGTGGCTCAGTTGGTTAAGCGACTGCCTTCGGCTCAGGTCATGATCCTGGAGTCCCGGGATCAAGCCCCACATCAGGCTCCCTGCCTGGCGGGATGCCTGCTTCTCCCTTTCTCAGTCCTTCTGCTTGTGTTCCCTCTCTGGCTGTGTTTCTCTGTCAAATAAATAAAATCTTTAAAAAAAAAAAAAAGAAAAAAGTTGTCTCATGAGAAACAAGATTGTGATGGAAAATTATTCATTAAACAATCTCTTCAATAAAAATACATTGCTTGTCTATTTAGCTAACCCAGTGAGTTAGCTAACCCAGAAACAGAAAAAGGATAGATCCCCTGTTATTCTCATGGAAGTCACAATCTGAGGGAAGGACCAATAAGGACAGGGGGTATTTAGATACACCGGTAAGAATTAGAGTTGTCTTTTTCCTCCAATGTTCCCTGCTGTATAAAATATGCTGACTGCTATCTCAGCACACCATCTCACCCTGTGCCATCAGTGGTTACAAATTCAGAAGCCATTCCAGATTGAGGGAGGAAATAATTTTCAAATAAAATTTTTAGAAAGCCATTGCTTAATGGTAATTTGTCCATCTCATTCAAATATTGCCCCTGCCACCACCATCCAGGCTTTTATTATTTAACCATTTCATGCCTGCTTATGAATCCTCCACTGTAGTGACCTAATAGTATAGGTTTATCCTTAAAAGAAAATTACTGTTTCCTAAATATTTACAAAGGCAACCTCTAAATAAATGAAGAATTAGTTTTTGCCAGTGCCATGGAGATTTCTTATTTCTTTTGCTTTGCAGTCTGTCCAAATCATGTTACTTGACAACTACCTGACTTGGCCAGTAAACCACAGCACCCTTTGGGATTACTTTTTATCAGTTTTCTTGAGGAGTAAAATATGCTCACTTTAAGCATACATTTCAATAACTTTTGAGAAAAAAATATAACCACCGCAATGATAAAAATCTAGAACATTTTTCCATCACTCCAAAGTTTCCTTCATGTTCCCACCCTCAGCCCAGCCCAATCATTTTCTTAATTCACATCCTCTGGGGAAAGAGGTGCCAAGACAGGATTAGCCATGAAAGAGATTTAGGGGAAATAATGTGAAGGATAAAGGAGAGAGGATCCAGGTGTGGAGAGCTTGATGAACAAGGTGGCTCTGACACCTGGCAAAGTAAGGAGGAAGGCAAGAGGAAGGAGTAAAAAGAGATTCTTAGACTGCAAAGTACAAGTCCAAGAAAAATTTGGCCAGGCCAACAGGGTGTCTTCCAAAGAAGGCCAAAGAAGCCCTGTGTCTCTTAGGAATGGACCTGAAGCAGCACTTCCTCTGTGCTCAGCCACTGACTGGGGGAAGTATTTCATGTAGGATGTATCACAGTTTATCTATTCACCTGTTCCTGTATCCTGTCACCTGTTGCATTATTTCTAGTTTCTGGCTATTATAAATAAAGCTGCTATGAAAATTTCTGTCCAATTACTTGTGTAAACGTGTGCTTTCATTTCTGTCAGGTAAATACATAAGAGTAAGATTGCTGGGTCACATGGTATATGCAGTTTGACTTTAGAAGAATCTGCCAAACTTTTTCCCCAAGCATCAGAGTCATGTATTTTACAAGATGTCCAGTTTCCAGTTGCCCACATCCTCTCCAACACATGGGATTTCCAGTCTTTTCCAGGTTAGCCCTTCTAGTGAGTGTGTAAGGATGTCTCAGTGTGCTTTTGCCTTTCTCTGATGACCAGTGATGAGAAACATCTGCTCATGTATTTATTGGCCACCCCTAAGTTTCCCCAGAGTTTCATACCATTAGAGCATCTGCTCAAAATCATTTCAATCAGTCCCAGGTGTAAAGGAGGTTACTGAGTGTAATCTCTTAAGTACAGCTCCGAATGTATCAGCATTCCCTATTGAGGGAAGAGTAGTAAAACAATCTAAAAATAATAATAGTAACCTCAAGAAGTTGGGAAATTGTGTAAGCCATTGCTTTGAAAATATATATATATATAAATTTAGCCTCATGTCACCAAGCTATACTTTGTCAGTTTATACTTGCATTCAGCTGCTAAAAGCAGTTCCAATAACAGGGATTTAAAATACATACTCTTCTTACACAAAAGTAAACAATGACATTGGTTCAAGATCATTAGTGCTGAAGTACATGAGATTTTCCTCACCTTTTTTTTTCAAGGTCCCAAGACAGATGCTCTGACTTCAACCATTCCATCCCATTTCTGGAAAAAAGGGAGGAGGACAGGGAGAAGGACAGGGCTCTCAGCTGAGGCGGCCCCTTAAAGAGTTGTCGGGGAAGCCCCACCCACTGACTTGTGATCACGTCTCATTAGCCACCCAATCGTAGAGAGGCTTGGAACTGTGATTTTTAAACTGGATGTATTACTGTGGCCAACAATAAACAAGGATTCGGTTACTCAGTAGGTACAGAGTTGACACTGAGCAGGCTGCTGTGAGTTTGCAGCCTCCCTTCCCTCACATTTGACGGTCCTAAAAGAATTACCTTAAATTACTGTTCTCTATTTAATCAATTTTAATTCACACCTTAATACATCTAGCTTCTATCATCTGAACTCTATAACAGTCTATATTTATTTTTCCAGTATATTATATCCTTCCACTTGAAATATTAATCTATAATTAAATTACTTCTTTTAAAAATGTCTTTTTGGGGGCATCTGGGTGGCTCAGTCATTCAGCGGCTCCCTTTGGCTCACATCATGATCCCAGGGTCTTGAGATGGAGGCGGGTATCTGGCTCCCTGCTTGGCGGGAAGCCTGCTTCTCCCTCTCTCACTCCCCCTGCTTGTGTTCCCTCTCTAGCTGTGTTTCTCTCTGTCAAATAAATAAAATCTTTTTTAAAAATGCCTTTTTTCTTTGTAGAACAGTTAGCTGATTACCCCCTCAGTGTCAGGCTACTCCTCAGCCTCCTATCTTAGCTCTTTGCCCTTCTTCTCTTCTTCTTTCTCTACATTCTCACTAGCAATATCATTTGCACATATGGCATCAATTTGAACATAACCTGCCTTCCTAGGTTCCTCTTAGCCTCAGAATTGAATTATGAATTACCTACTAGATACGTCCTTGAATTACCAACTCTCTGTTAGATTCTTGTATCTTGACATCTTACAGGAAAATCAGATTCTAGATTTTCAAATTGAATTTGTCTCCGTCCCCATCTTTCACTCCAAATCTCCCATATTTTTTATCCCAGCGGATGTGACAGAATAAATAAAAATAGGAGAAGAGGATACATTCAAAAAATTATAAATCCCCTACTACAGATTGGAATATTAAAATGTTTTTATGTCTCATCTCATTTCATTGTCACCATAACCTTTTAAGGTACTTTAGGGACACATGGGTGGCTCAGTCAGTTGAGCAGCTGCCTTTCATGATTCCAGGGTCCTGGGATGGAGTTTCACATCAATCTCTCTGCTCAGCGGGAAGCCTGTTTCTCCTTTCCCCTCTGCCTCTCTTCCCAAGTCAGGTTCTCTCTTGCTCGCTCTGCTCTCTCTCTCTCTCAAATAAACAAATAATCTTTTTAAAAAAGTACTTTATTGTAACCATTTAGTAGTTGTAGAAAATTGAGACTTGGAAAAGATTAATGATTAAGACAGGAGAGCTGGTCCAAATGGTATTCTCTCTTAGTTTTGAGTCCAAAATTATTATGTAAGGCTGTTTCTCTCTTTCCCTTTCCATTAAGATATTTGATATAATCTTCCTTACACCTGTTTGCCTAGGGAGAGTGACCTCTACCTCAATCCTCACAGAATTCAGCAAAGTGTCCCTTATAGATAATCTCAATAGCCTTATTTCCCACAGCCATTGATTTTAATGCAGGATCTTAACATTTCTCATCCACACTAATACAGATACTTTTAAAACTCTTCTTACCAGTGTTCCCAGATATTCTTTTCTTAATTCTCACAAAAAAAAAGATACTTGCAAAACTAAACTCTGACCATGTCAGTACTTTGATTTTATTCTTCCAGTGACATTTTATTATATACAGAATAAAGGCCAAGTCCTCCATTTGATAAATAGTCTGTCATGGTTAAGCCTATGTCTGCTTCTCCCTGTCACCTCACATTTGTCCTTATGCTTCAGCAGTGAGGTAGTACTTGCTGACTCACTATTTTTGCATATGTGGGTCCCTTCCCCTTCAGCCTATCTTGACAACTCCTTTTCATTCTTTGGCATTTGAATTATATATCATCCTCTCTTGGAAATTCCCTGGCTCTTCCAGACAAATGTATTTCTCTCTGTCTCTCTTTGTCTCTCACAAACCATAGTATTCTACGACATGTCCCTATACCTAAACAAGAATCAGACAATCAACTCTGACCTCTTCAAGGTCAATAACTGTGTCTTTTTTATCTCTATGAGTTTAGTGCATAGAAACGGTACCTGTTGTTAGAAGTTCACAGTCAATTATGAGACACGTTTAAAATTATGTAATATAGTAGACTAGTCCTACCACAGCATGAACTTAAAATACCATATTAATATACAGATTATTTTTCTATACCTTGATGTGTTATGCCATTTCTTCTCCTTCCTTGCAATTAGTAAAAATAGTGAAATAGGTTAACTCGGATTCTGTAAGATTTAGTGACATGAGAAAGAGACTAGTATTATGTCCTTCAAACATCCTGTGAAAAGCAAGGAATGCATTTTATGTATATAGGACTTTGCTCTTTTCTCATTCCACAACACGTGGTACACTTGTTGTTGATTCTCCCAATGCCCATCTCACTTAACCTCAATGAGATTCAGTTTCCTCATTTATAAAATGAAAGGATTAGACTAGATCATCTGAAAGGTACCTTCTAGTCTGGATTATATGATGGATGGAGTGTAAAGCAAACATAATTATGAAAAAAATCACTTACCACTAGGCCACTCAGAGTAGTTTTGTGTCACATTTTCTCATTCTGTCATGATCAGGAGGAAGTGCAAAATACAAGAAAAGTTGCCCTTAATTTTTAAGGCCTGGTTCGAACATCATACCACAGATGTAAATTTTTTTTTTAATATTTTTATTTATTTGACAGAGAGAAACACAGCCAGAGAGGGAACACAAGCAGAGGGAGAAAGAGAGGGAGAAGCAGGCTTCCCACCGAGCAGGGAGACTGATGTGGGATTTGATCCTGGGTCTCCGGGATCATGACCTGAGCTGAAGGCAGTCGCTTAACCAACTGAGCCACCCAGGCGCCCCGATGTAAATTCTTTTATACTTTATTGTGGGATTGTTATTTTTTTTCTCTTACATGTTAGAATAACCACTTTGCTTCTTTCTCATCTGAAAATAAATATTTAAGCCATAGATATTCATATCTGTTAAGAAAGTTTTTTTTCAGTCACAAATAACAGATATTATAATTAAAATTGTTATACACAATAAAGATGACTTGTTACTTAACAGAGTTACAAAGTCTAAAGAAGAACAGGTTTCAGGTGCCTGATTTGATGACTAAATGATTTCAGCAAGAATCTTTATCCCACGACTGGCTCTTCTTGTGGTCACAAGATAGTTGCCAGTTGCAACTGAAATAATGCATGTTTCTCCTTCTAGTTCAAAGGAGGACCGCTTACCATCCTACCTATGAACTAAAAGCTCTGGACTATCCTTTGAGTGGATCGACTTTTGTCCAATTCCCTTAACCAATCACAGTCAAAAAGAGAATATGATTTTACTGTTTGGTTTCTGCCTCTCAAATCCCCATGGCTTTACCCAACAGTTAAGGAGTACAGTGAATGCAGGAGGTACAATTGATCAAAGCCATAATAAAAGTCAAAGATTTAATGAGGATATTTTAGTTACTGCTCAGCAATTAAAACATTTAATGGAGTATTTTAATTACTGCTTTGTAAGCTTTATCAATATTAAGGGATATATCACTACCATATAAAAAGAGAGAAAAATAGAGTTAAAAATCCACCACATTTACATATCTGTAAATATATTTTTATGCTTCTTATAGAAAAGAGGATAACTAATTCTAATCTGAATTTTGTAAACTTCTGTTTTTTGTTTTTACTAAAAGTATCTATTTGAGTAAAGTTAAATTACCTAACTTGGAGAAGCACCTAAAAGTCTTTCTGGGAAAAAAAAATGCTTTGGGGTGCCTGAGTGGCTCAGAGGGTTAAGCCCTCTCTGCCTCTGGCTCATGTCATGACCTCAAGGTCCTGGGATGGAGCCCTAGTTGCGGCTTTCTGCTCAGCAGGGAGCCTGCTTCCTTCTCTCTCTCTGCCTGCCTCTATGCCTACTTGGGATCTCTCTCTTTCTGTCAAATAAATAAATAAAATCTTAAAAAAATATTTCTCTATAAAAGATTAAATACTTATGGAGGGGAACTGTAAAACCAATCTATCATCCCCAGACATTTCCCTTGATTGTTTAGCTTGCATTCATGATCTTCAGGGTGCCATAACTTATTTTGCCTGATTAACTCTTACTGACATAAATAGAATAATCTTGTATATGTGGAAATAAATAGGAGATCACTACATTTGAGGGGGAGGGATCCAAGATTAAAACACACAGCCCACCACAGATGCCAATCTCTGTCCTGTTTCTTTTTATTTCATTAAATAACTTCCTCTTACCTCCAGAGGAGTCCTCAGGAAAGCAGACCATATGGGTAGTGTGTAGAAGAACTATATAGGCTCTTTCTTGGCTTCTGGAGAATCAGGTCTTACAGACATGGCTTGAATCTTTTATATGAAATATTAGGAATTCCTAGAGCATTGGCCATACTTATTCCAAAAGAAATGCCAAAATGTATTTCACACACAAATGTAAGTGGTTTTTGGATTATCTGCTTTTGTTCCTATCCAATAGCTTGGAAAATTGAGTCAACTGCATGTGAACTTCTTATTCACAGCTAGACAGAATATCGCCTCCTCTGAATTATTCATGCTAATTGTGGAAAAGAAAAAAAAATGAAGTCATGAATAATTAAATTTACAGATGAACAAAAATATCTGTATTTCCATGGCATATTGCATTTATCACTGAGATAGAATATTTCAGAACATATTATATTTATAATGTTTTGTCTATTAGAGTTGGAATTTTGGAGGCACCCAGGGATAAGCAATTGAGTCATGCACTAGAACCACCGAAATTAAATCACAGTGGGTCATCTCAAAGAATTTTGTGTTTTTTGGAAGACAGATAAGAATACTAAGGTTTATAAAACTATAAGACAATTGCATAGGGACACAAGGGCAGAGAAAGAGGGAGTTAGGAGGAACCAGGATATTTCAAGAGTAGGTAACAAAAAGCTGAATGTTAAAAGATGAGCTATCTAGCTGATGAGAAAGGTGTAATGAAATAAGGAGATCTCATAGCTTGCAAAGAAAATCAAACGTTTCCACTGAATTTTGCCCAGCTGTCAGTAGAGGCGATGTCTAGGGCTTGGCTGTGGCCACAACTGTATCACAAACAGTTATGGCAGTTAGAATTAAAGTATTACACAAAGAGCCGAAGCATTTGAGGACTAACTTTTTAAAATGTAAGTTACTGGATGCCACACCTGGTCAATAAATATAAGTACTGGGGTTGGTACCAAGTTGGTACCAAGATTGTTATCAAACTATCCAGGTATTTTAAATGTTCACTAAAATTTAACATTTATTGTTCTACGACATTGGACACACATTGTAATAACCTAGGAATCCTTAAAAGATGCCAGTGCCTGGACCCATGAAGATGTTACAACTCAGTCGTCATTATTTTTTTCATGGTTTCCCAGATGATTCTAATGTACAACCAAGTTTAAAAACCACTTGTCTAAAGAAATGATCAATGCATTGTTTTTCTCAACTTTTTTTAAAGGTTTTTATTTATTTGAGAGAGAGGGAGAGTGTGTACACCTGCACATGAGTCGGGGAGAGGCAGAGGGAGCAGAGGATCAATGTAGGGCTAGATCTCATGATATCCCATGAGATTCATGATCCATGAGATCATAACCCATGAGATCCCCAAACATAAGATCATGACCTGAGCCAAAACCAAAAGTCACCTGCTTAAATGACTGAGCCACCCAAGTGCCCCTGTTCTTACCTTTTTACTGACACATCTCTGCAATGACATTTGGGACCAAAAAGTCATCATCCATTTCTATAACTAAAACCCACTTCTTCTAGTACCAAGTACCATAGTAATGACAATCTAGTCCTTGTGTTTGGGTTTGCAAAAAATTTGTAACAGATCTTGCAATCTAGTCCAACCACCTAATTGTTGCCTTTATCCAAAACACAATCAGGATAACTGAGAGAATATTAAAGAAAACACAATCTTTAGGGAGAAAGTATCTGGCAATCCCAAGCACAGTGTGTTGAGATTAAATAAATGTTCCAAGAGCTCTATGTCAGGCAGCTCCAAAACCATAGTTTCATGAATATATTTTGACAGTGATATGTCCTTCTACACATGTGAATACACCAACTAATCATTGTGGGTTTTCAAGCAAAAATGGCTTCTTTCAAGGTCTGGTGTTTGTTGTAAGATAACTTAGGGAAAAGTAAGAATGGATTTTTTCCCAATTTTATTGAGATATAATTGAAATTAAATTTTATTAGTTTAAGGTATACAATATAATGATGGGACATATGTATATACTGTGAAATGATTATGAAGATAAGCTTAGTTAAAATCCATCACATCATATAGTTACAATTTCTTTTCTTGCAATGAGTTTTAAGGTCTGCTCTCTTGGCAATTTTCAAATATACAATACAGTATTGTTCACTATATTCCTCACGCAGACATTACATTCCAGGACTTATTTATTTTATAACTGGACACTTGTACTTTTTTATTTATTTTATTCATCAGTATTTATTTATTTATTTATTTATTTATTTATTTATTTATTTATTTATTGTGGCTCTTTTCAGTTTATTGCATCAAGGAGTTATACTAGCTCAAGTTAAAAGCAAATCCCAAATAGTTACATTATGCAATCTGGTATTTTTTGTGATAAGGGACAGAAGGGAAATTCTACTTATTGTAAGGAAATGCTCACTTAGGCCTAGTGAACCAAAAGCACTGGAAACCCACTAACCTCAGCTAATCCCTTAAAAAGTCCAGCATCCAGGAGAAAGCAGGGTATGTTCTCGCACTGGTTACCCTGTAGTGGAATTACTTTTCCACATTCTGGATGTTCAATTACAGTACCACTGGGGGCAAATTCTTCTTAAACGTCTCCACTAGATTCTTATTATTATGATCATCAGCCATTCCTTGGATGGGTAGTAAGGATCTTCCTACCATTTCTCTATTGAATTATTCTATGAATATAATCCTCAGTGGCAGCAGGAAGATCATCACCCTTATTTGCATCAGGAAAGGGATAGAAAGAGTGGAGAATCTGGATAGCTCACATGGGATTCCTTTTTCCTCTGTGGAAACTGCTTGTGGTAGGTGGAGGCAGGGGAAGGCGGTAGCAAGGTGAGGGGCCGGGGAGATAGAAGGGCAGCAAGGAGCTTGGGGAAGCCAGGGGACTCAGCAGGGAGGCTGCTGAGTCCTCAGGGGCAGCTCAGGGACTGGCATCTGAGAAGTACTTTTTAAATGAATGCTCGCCCCTCAAACTCTATTGTGCCATCACTACTCGTTTGGCAATACATCTCCCAAATGTTGAGCAGTGGCAAAGGAGGTAAAGTCAGTCACTGACTTAATTTCCAGTTGTGCCAGAAGGTAGGAAGAAACTTTGGATACAACATGGTGAGAAAGATAAGAACATAAAGAAGCTGAATTTGTTGGCTGAAATAATGGAAGTATCAGAAAGTTTAATACATGTTAATCAAGTAATAATGGGAGATGAGGGGAAGAGAAAGAATAAGCAATAAATTATCCTCTTTATTTTTTTGCTGAAGATCATTCCCAGCTGCTTTGAGTCTGCGGCCAATGTTGTTTACCATGGAAACTTAGGTTGCTGAAAAAAACAAAGAATAAGGTCATGCCTGATTTTTTGTGTGGTAGGTAACAAAACCACCGCCCTTCCCCACAGTGTTCTCTCCAACCTATTACTATATAATGACAGGAAGTAAAAAGGAAAATGTTCAGTCCATCCGAAAGCATATCTTTCATCACTTTCCTAACAGTGTCTTCAGGCTAGATTAGAGTATTCATTACATTTTGTCCATTGTGGGACACCTAGCAAAATGCTGCTTTGTTCTTGGCCTGTGCTATCAGTATCCCCAAAAGCATTCATAATATTGCACAAGGTATTACAAACAGGAAACCAAATACATTGACTCATTGTTTTTATGAGGGTGAAAGTCAAAGCCCACTGATTTCACGGATAGGACAGGCACTACAAGGTGAACACTTTGCAGAGCCAGGAAGTAAAGTAGTATTAAGGAAAGCTGGGGGGCATGTTATAGGAACAAAGGAACCAAACTGAAAGGTCACAGTGATCAAAGCTAGAACAATCTGAGTAAAACAAATAGTTAATGTGGTGTTGGATTATAATCCAAAGTATAAAATAAATATCTCTGAGTCTAAATGGATATAAACAAATGGGGAAAAAGAGACAAATCTCTCTCACTGAAGAATTTCTTTTTTTTTTAAGATTTTATTTATTTATTTGACAGAGAGAGAGATCACAAGTAAACAGAGAGGCAGGCAGAGAGAGAGGAGAAAGCAGGCTCCCCACAGAGCAGAGAGCCCGATACGGGCCTCGATCCCAGGACCCTGAGATCATGATCTGAGATGAAGGTAGAGGTCTAACCCACTGAGCCACACAGGCGCCCAAGAATTTCTAATAATTTATGTAGATACTCTCCCTTCTAGAAAATGGAGTCGAATTCTCCTATTCCTTGAGTGTGGGGTGGACTTAGTGACTTGCTTCCAAAAAATAGAAGAGGGAAAAGGAGAAATAACTTTACAGTGGAGAAATGTCAAACACTATCTTGACCAGCTGACCAACATTAAGATCACTGGTGATAAATCATGTTAATAGTGTGTACCCCCTGATATGTTATGGTGAGAATAACATTTCATTATGTAGTATTCTCCCCCCAAATTCATGACCCTAGTCCAGTCATGAGAAAAGCATAAAACAAACCCAAATTCAGGGACATTCTGTAAAATACCTAATCAATACTCTTTGGAACAATCAAAGTTATGAAAAACAAGGAAAGACTGAGAAACTGTCACAGACCAGAGAAGACTAAGGGAAACATGAAAACAAAATACTATATGGTATTCTGAATTGGGTACTGGACCAGAAAAAGACATTGGTGGAAAAACCAGTGAAATCCTGCTGTTCAATAAATCATAATGCATCAGTGATCTTAGTTGCGACAAATGTGCCCCAGTTGTGTAAAAAGTTAATAGCAGGAAAAACTAGGTGAGAGGTTTGTGAACTTTTCAGGCTACCTTTGCAACTTTTTTAAAAATCTAAAACTATTCCAAAATAAAAAGCTATATTGAAAAAATAAAAGACAAGTCAGCTTTTAAAAGCACGTGGGATAAAACTATCCAAAAGCACATATTTGATACCTGATATGCAGGTAGTTCAAAAAATTTTGTGCATTAGGTGTACTTTAGAGGGAAAATGCCCAGGACATATCATGATACTTGTATGCAAGTAATTTAAAGTGATTCCACTTCTTTGTGACAATTCAGGAAGGCATCCTATATCAGCTTTCTCCCTTTTTCTTTTCCTTTTTAAGATTTTATTTATTTATTTGAGAAAAAGTGAGAAAGAACAAGACACAGAGCATGAGCAGGAGGGAGGGGCAGCGGGAGAGGGACAAGCAGACTCCCAGCAGAGCAGGGAGCTCTAAGCAGGACTCAATCCCAGGACCCTGGAATCAGGACTTGAGCCAAAGGCAGATGCTTAACTGACTGAGCCACCCAGGTACCCCATCTTCCTTTTTCTAATACAAATGCACAAACAAAAGATTAGTATTATTTAAGTGCTTTCAAGGGTAAATTTCCTCCAAGCTGTATAAAACCTGACACCGTTACACGGCAGGATAAAAGCTTCAAAGGTTTGTCCCAAGTACTCACCTGAAATTTATTGTTAGATCCCTAATCCACCTTTGGTATCGTTATTTTTTCTGTTAATTCATAGTGTGTGAGGCTCTCTCTCTCCAACTGGTGGGTGCTTTAGTTCCAGATGAGGTCCTGCAGTCTCATTAACTGCTTCTGCTTCTCATTCTCTGCCATCACTGCCTTTTCTTTATTCTGTTGCTTGGAGAAGAAGCAACAGAATTTAGAGGAGTGCTTTATTTCCAACACAAATTGTGTAAGTTTTGATCACTGTTGGATGGTGTCCAAGTTACTCTGACCTTTCCAGTCTTGCTTCTAGGCTAGTGCTTCTTCAGAGGTAGGGTGAAGACCACCTGCATCAGAACCACTTGGGGTTGTCGACTCCCGGGCCAGACCTACCAAATGGGGAGGGGGCAGAAATCTGATTCTAACACTGGTGTCAGGTGACTTTTCTATGGAAGGTTAGAACTCTCTGGACATCCCAAAGGAATTTTCATGTTTACTTTTAGCTTTCTTCTGTGGAAGAACTTGAAATATTTTAGGAGTCTCCTACCTCCAACTCTGAGTGAAAACTGTGATGATCCAGAATTCAGAGCCTGAGAAGTCTTTGCTCTGTCTGAACTCTTTACTAGGAAGAATCTATCAGCCCCATACTAAAGGACACATAAAAATAAAATTTCTTGTGACTGTTTCTCAATCTCAGCATTTCCAAGGACACTTTAAGACCTCTTCTAAGACCCAAGTATAAAAGGCTACATTGAGAAGTGTTCTTACACATTTAAACATTTCACCATTTATGTTTTCCTCTATCTTCGGTGGATTTCTTTCCAGTCTTCCAGGCTAATGATAGAATATCATGTGTCACATATATAATATAAACAGAGAACTACGCTGAACTTTAGTAAAGAATGGATCATTTTAGCTGACACTACTTGGTTTAAAAATTCCCTGAAAAGATGTTTCTTTTCTCAAAGTTAACATAATTTGAAGTGTTTGCATGTTTCCACTTTTCTTTGATAGCTAAAATTTCCATTGTCTGCCTCATTGTGGACATATCACTCTCGTTTCCCTTTCATTTCATTTAAGACAGTCAAGCTGTCTTTCACGTTAATTAGCTTTAAACAAGAAAAAATATCTCTGTGCACCTAAGAACCAACTCCAAATAGGCATTATTTCATTAACTTCATGTTTTAGAGACATAATGGCTGCTTGTTATTGCACAGCAGAGCCGGTATAAATTAAATCTCAATGGGTCATTCATTAAAAAGGCAGCATAAAGTGCCCTGGAAAGCTAAGTCCTTTAGCTAAATTTAATGGTGTTTTTCCCATAAAATTTTCCTAATATTGCTTTTGTAGTACAAACACAAATCCATTTTAAATAATTTCTAAATCCTTTACTCAAAAATAGCAACTTAAGGAAGAGATTAAGACTGATTTAACCTTATGAAAAAACAAAGGTAAAACATCAGCCCTGATGTTTTCTAACCAAATGCTATTAAGACCTGTACATATGTTTTTGTGCACGGACTCAATATTTCCTAAGAAAATAATATGCAAAAAAGCTGATTATAGCCAGTGAAATATTATATTTAATTATTTCATTGACATTAGTCATTTATTTATTTATTTTTAAAGATTTTATTTATTTGACAGAGAGAAACACAGGTATAGAGGGAACACAAGCAGGGGGAGTGAGAGAGGGAGAAGCAGGCTTCCTGCTGAGCAGGGAGCCCGATGTGGGACTTGATCCCGGGTCTCCAGGATCATGACCTAAGACGAAGGAAGTCGCCCAACCAACTGAGCCACCCAGGCGCAACCAACATTAGTTATTTTAAAACAAGCAATTCATTCCTTTAATATTTTGAACAGTAAAGTAACACAATATTTACCAGGTTACAAGGATCAATAGTCCTTTAGACAGAACCCTTTGTATTCTAAAAACCTTTGTAGTATTTTTTTTCCTGATGGAAGATATATGTGTTTGCATGGTATCTGGCTCTATTTCAGTCCATATGGGGGAAAACCTTCCAGTTAAAGAACATATAGAAATCTGGTTATGATGTTTTGAATAAAAATCCTTCCATTCATTCACTCAGAAAATATTTTCTCAACCCTTCTCATATGTCATGCACTGTACCAAAAATCCTTTAAGAACAAATATGAATATGGCAGAAATGCTCCCTTCCTATATGGAGGTTGGAAACTAATGTTATTATTTTATTTCTAAAATAAAATAACTAAGATATAATGATTTTTTGTCATTTTTTTTATTGTTGCTAAAATTTTTTTTTCCAGTGTTCCAAGATGCATTCCCCATTCCCCACACCCAGTGCTCCACACTTTAGGTGTCCCCAGTACCCACCACCAGGCTCTCCCATCCCTCCATCCCTCTCCCTCCAAGTCCCTCAGTTTGTTTCTGTGTCCAAAGTCTCTGTTGTTTCGTTTCCCTCCCTAGATTTTTTGTCATTTTTATGCTTGTTGGATTCACCTTATATATTTTTTAAAGATTTTATTTATTTATTTGACACAGAGAAAGAGAGAGCACAAGTAGGCAGAGAAGCTGGCAGAGAGAGAGAGGAGGAAGCAGGCTCCCTGCTGAGCAGAGAGCCCCATTCGGGGCTCAATCCCAGGACCCTGAGATCATGACCTGAGCCAAAGGCAGAGGCTTCAATCCACTGAGCCACCCAGGCACCCAATTCACCTGATATTAATCAATAAGGCTGTGTAGCACCTAATCATTACTGTTTCAACAACATAACAAAAACAAATACAGAATTTTAAACATGGTAGAAACCTAAGTTGTACATTATACATGCAATAATTAGTAGTCAAGGCATTATGAGATTATGAGTTTTACAGAATTTGTATTCACTGCATTTATATATGATTCAGTCAACTATTTGGTGAAATTTGAGAGCAGGAAAATACCTGACAATTCTAATTCTGAGATGTAAGTGGGAATTTTGGGAAGAGGATGTATTTCTTGGAAAGTTTTTATACAGTGATAATTCCTGAGCCCAGAAGGTTCATGATCTTTTCTTCCCAAGTAAATAATGACATATTATAAATAAGTGGAAGAGGAAAGGTTATCTCTTTTACTCTCCTATAAAACCATTACATGATTATTACCATTTAGAAAATTATATCATGTAAATTTATTAAAAAGTGAATCTTAAGTAATGCATAACAGTCCCAGACAGCAGTTTTTCACTGTGAAATTAATACAAACATATTAAAATTTAGAGGTTAGCCATTTTACTACCTAAAGAATCAATTCAGTAATGACCTAGTTTGGTTTCTCCCAACTTTTAGTTCAGTTCAATCTTTCCATTCACACTACTAAGTCAGTAAAGGGTTTCTGTTGGTCATCAAGGAAACTACAACACAAACAGGATTGAAAATGGTGATAATCTCATTTCTCATAAACCTGTAAACAAGAGATAAACTGAATAGAGAAATCACCAATGCACTCATTGGTGGAAAAAATAGTTTTAAAAATATCTTACAAAAAGTCTCTTCAGAAACAGGGCATGTTGTTTTGCAGTATGAAAAAAGTGAAAGCAAGAATCTGAAGAATTCTCTGAAGGTACCTGAATAAAGGGGGAAGGAAATGGAACATAGAGTATAATGATATACATTCATTACAAATGCAGAGGGGTATTTTTTTCTTGTCTAATTTAAACATTGGAATTACAAGCTGCAATTTTTCCCATATTACTTTGCCTTTAATGCACAGTGGGACAATTTTTTTTTGGCAGTACATATAAGCAACTTTTAGTAAGGTTTAGTGAAAACAAAATCTCAGCAGTAGCATTTTCATATTTCACTGAACAGTTTTTGGAAATATCCAGAACTATCACTTTATTAAAATTTTTGAATTAACTTAAATGTGTAAAAGTTTCAGCTTCCTGTTTTCCAAACCTATCATTATAAAATGGAAAAAAAAAACTTTTTGACACAAAAGGAGCATCAGGGGGAAGAGGAGACAAGAACAAAGTGTTGGCCATCATACTAAAATTTTAGCCTTGTTTATTCTGATCACTAAAAGATTTAAGAAAAATTTAGGGATAGGGAAGGAACAGGAAAAGTAAGTACACAAAATATTGATAGAAAAGAGTAGAAATAAATTTTAATTATTTTATAATTTTGATCAAAATGAATCCTTATAGATAGCTGTTGTAATACTAATTGCCTGTAAGCACTTGGTTAAATTGAATTAACACTTGGTTATATTCAGTAAATACATCATTACATACTTTCTATGGTCTTCTGTTTTACACTACTAATATCCATATCTACAAATACTAAAACTAAGGCCCTTGAGACCCATAGCATGCTGTATATTTCCTGCATGCTTCCCATACCTCATTCCTCCAGTAGCCAGCAAAGAACTGATAATTGCTCCAAAGATAGAAGTAAAATTGATAGGAATAGAATTGAAATTTCTTAAAGACTGAGTCAGGAGGTACATTTTTAGCCTTGAATTCTTTGTTTCTATTCATAGAATGATGGGGCATAGCACAAGCTACCCCAAAATGGGATACCTTGGAATACTGACCATTTTAAGCAGAATTATAAGAAAATAACGGAAGGAAGAAGGTTGCTCTGAACTTCCCCCCTGCCCTTCTCA